>APFE031229803.1:863-26970 GCA_000404065.3 Pinus taeda
ATGATCTGGGTGGTTTTACATTGAAAATGAGGCAAAAGAGAGAGGTAAGTGATGAAAAACAGTAGGTAATAGTGGATGATGAGGCGTAAGTTAGAGGCTCTACAAGGAGATTCCAAATTTCCTGCATTTAATAAAAACTTTCCTTAGATGATCCAAATGTTGATTGTCAGATTTTGAAAATATAGTAATATCATATAAATATATCACAAGGAAATCATGAATTTCTTTAGCAAAGGCTATATCCATAGCCCTCTGGAAAGTGGCTCTTGCATTCATTAGCCCAAAAAGCATTTTCACATACATAAACGTGCCCTGAGGAGTAGTAAAGGTAGTTTTGGGTTGGTCATCTCGATGAACCAAGATTTGATTGTAACCAAAAAACCCATCCAATAATGAGATTCTAGTTGATCCAACTACTCTCTGTAAAATGTGGTCCATTTTGGGGAGAGGGTAATTGTCTTTTAGTGACACTTTGTTGAGGTTTCTGAGATCCACATAGAGTTTGATCTCACCAGTTTTCTTTCTAGTTAGCACCAAGTTTGAGACCTAGTTAGAAAATCTGATTGGGGAAATTATTTTGGCATCATACATCCTCTGAATTTCTTTTTCAATTGCGGGTAATAAGACAGGATTAATCCTTCTAAGTTTTTGTTTGAAAAGCTTTTGATTTTTTTTAATAGGAATTGTATGCTAGATGATGTTGGTGTCATAGGATTTGAGGTCCTCATAACTCCAAGCAAAGACATCCTGAAATTCTTTCAACAACTCAATGTATTTCACTTTTTCAGTTGGGGGTAATGATTTTGAAAGTTTGATCAATTTAGGATTTTCATTGGTGCCTATATTACATTCCTCTATATCAGATCTTGAAGGTTCCATTTTAGGTTTCCTAGGAACATCATTTGAACCAAATAAATCTTCCAGAGGGGTTAATCCCTTTGGTAAGAAATTATCCTTGAGATTAATTACTTCGGTTTCTTCACTGATTATTTCATCAATCTCGATTTTCTCCAAGTTATCTATATCTAATTTGGCAAATTTAGTTGGGTTGAGTCTATCTATTTCATCACCTTCTATCTCATTTATTTCTATCTCATCCTGAGTGTTAAGAACTATTGATGTATCAGTATCTATATTGTTATTGGTAAATTTCTCTTCTAAAATTAAAAAGTTATTTATCTGTTTATCATTAGAAAATATCTGCCAATTCTTCAAATTATTTGGAATTGCAGGTCTGTGCCTAACTTCAGTAGTGTACTAATGGTTAGGTTAGAAGGGTAATTTGCAGGTGCTGACAAACATTGCTAAACTATGGGCTTGCATGCTGTGTTTTCTAGGGATTACTGCAAGATTTGTTTCTAGGAAAGTGTTAAGTATTTCTACGATAGTTCCTTTATAACAACTTAATCTAGGGTCCTTTTTCATATATACAACATCAATTTGTTTTATAATTAGTTCAGAGTCTCCCATGACAGAAACTCTTTTAACTCCTAGATTCCTAGCTAACTTAAGACCTAAAATGAATGCTTCATATTTGGCCATATTGTTGGTACATTTAAAATTCAATCTATATTCATGGTCCTCTGAGTAATTATTTTCCAAATTATATATCCACACTCCTGCTCTTGCTCCTAACCTATTGACTGACCCATCAAATTCTAGATGCCATAATATCTGATGATCTATATTTACACTATTTGGTGCAACAAACTTTTCATCATTTATAGCAATTTGACTGTCTTGTTCATTGAACAGTTATGTAGTCTGGTTAGTTTCATTTTGTGTAGAAACTGCAATTTCTTTTGGTTCTGTATTAGTACCGTCTAAAATGTTTTATTGGGTTTGATCAGCATTATACAGGATAAACAAATCGATATATGAGTGTATGGAGTAGATGGGAAAGTTTTGAGGTTGATCCTGGCTACTTACCATATATTTCATTAAGGTTTCTCGGTATAGTTTCTTAGGTTGTCCAAAAACAGAGATTGTTGCATATGACATATCTAGTTGTAAGGATCCTTGAAGTTTGGCTCCTCATGATCTGGATAACAGCATGCCATACTTTGGTGGGATATCAGCAACTATAGTATCCATAAGGATACTCTTAGTAGGATATTGGACTAAAGTGACACACAGGTTTTTAATCAATCCTAGACACTTTACCTGACTAGAGTCAAATGAGAATAATTCTTTGTAAGACCTTGTAATGTCTAGGTTTAATTTCTCCATTACTGATTTGGGCATTAAATTGTGGGAGGCCCCAGAATCCAACATTGCATTGTGTAGAATTTTGTCATGGATACTAAGGCTAATGTAAAAAGGTGGAACTCCTCCTTCTAATGGTTTGCCATTAACATCTGGACCAAATATGAGTTCTACTTGGTCATCGAACAAGTTGACTGAATCCTCATTTTCAACAATGTTTAAGCTATGGGTTATCTGTGATTTATAAGTTTCATTCTTGATTAGTTCTATTAAAGGGACTAAAATCTTTAGCTTTTCTATCTCCGTTCCCAAATTGAATGGCAAAGAGACCTTTTCTGTTTGAAGGTTTTGAATTTTTGCAGCAGGGATTTGAGTATGCTTGTCTTCTTTTCCTTTATTGGGGACCTCATGTGGATTTTCAAATCTGATGTTTTGAGCTTTGTCCACTGGTTCCTTAGGTGGAATTGAAGTGGATGGTTGATCAATAGAAGGTTGATCAGAGGTTATGTCTACAATTGTGGGGCTAAAAGGTTTTGGGTTTTCCCTAGGGAGAATTTGGAGGTTGAAATAGGGACTTCTTTTATTCTCTGGGGGGCTGATTTTGTACTATTTTCTTGGTTTGGTCAGGGACATCAACATTCTTTTTGCTTCTTAGATTATACTACTTATGCACTTCAAAAATGGCAGAATCATATCCTTGTTTATAATCAAATGATTCCCCAGACTGTATTTGTAATTGTTGTAGCATATACAGTTCCGGCTCATCTTGGGTTAGAAAAAAAGTGTCCTCATCATTTATTCCCATTAGGTTAATTTGTGTATCTTTTTCTTGATCTTCTGGATGGGATGTCTCTGCATAATTTTCTTGAAAAGGAGGCCTGATGTTCTGTCTGGTCCATTTTTCCCAATGTTTTGGTTATTACTAAAATTTGGGTTTCTAACTGGAGGTGCTTGTTGGTTATCCTGTTGAGGTTTCCTCTCCATGTTCTCTATTCTATCCATTGGTATTTCCATACTTTTGGCTAAACTATCTATTTTAATGTCAGATGGTGAAGTTTCATCATTTGCAGTTCCGTTCCTTTCATTTCTAACTCTAGCCCTTTTAGCTAACAAATTAGCTTCTACACTAACAAATACACTTTGCATTTCTTCTAATGTTGGGGGATTTCTTTCCCTAAGTTGGTATGCTATATCTGTTTCGAAACCATCAGGGAAATTGATTAATGCTAAGTCAGGTGGTGGTCTAAGGTTAAATGGGATGACTTTATATATATTATTGAATCTAGTGCAGTAATCTTGAACAGTTTCATTAGGTCCTCTTCTAATATTCTCATATTCTGAAAGGAATTGTAAGGGATTCTTTTTCTTTTCCCACCTATCAATAAACAACCTTTGGAAATTTGCTAGGCCTGCAATGTGGTTGGCAGGAAAGGCTTTAAACCACTTCTTGACATCAACATTCAAAGTTTGGGCAAAGAGTCTCATTTGGACATCAGCTTCATCTATTTCATGTAGTGCTAGGTAGTGTAATGACCATAGCATCAAACAGGAAAATCTTACTCTAATAATCTGCAGGCATAACATGAAGTTGGGCAGGTAAAACAAGAGGAGAATATCTATTTTCCATTGTTGTAAGTTGGGAGGGGCTAAGATGTGGGGTTGAGGTACTTAGAGATGATGCAGCAGTGGATGAATAACTAGGGCTAGTATATGATGAATGAGTAATGATAGGTTGGTGAGGGAGTGAAGGTATAAATGGTGGTGAAGAATGGACTTCAGAAGGTATTATTGTTGAAGTTGAAGGGAACAATGGTGAACTCAAAGTAGTGGACAATTGTTTAGAAAGCTCAGGGGTAGTGGTAGTATTAATGGATAATTGTGGAGATTTCAGAATGTATTCGTCAATTGATTTGTTGGCTTGTTGAATTTCAAGGTCTGCAATAAAATCAGGATCTAGAACTATTTCATCGATTGCATTTTCAGATTTTGTTTTAAATAATGAAAGATCAAATGGCACATCAGAGGGAAGTTGTTCTAAAAATAACCACTCATCAGGACATGAATTAGCTTTAACTAATGGTAATTGGCTACCCGAACTTTCTTCTTTTTTAGATTTTCTTGAAATTAAGTTGGGATTATCAACTACTGGGGTAGGGTTTGGATCTGGATTAGCCCTAGTAAAATGAGTCTTCCTAGAAGTCAGAATTTCCAAATTTTTAATTGTTTTTGTGAGACTTTTTCAAAATAACTTCTAAGAAATGACTTTAAGAGGTTCAAAATGTAGATTTAGAATTTTCTTAAAGCTTTATTAGGACTGAGGATTCGATGGTCCCGAGTGAAGTCGCCATTATGTTATCACTCAAAAATTTATCTAGAAGTTATTAGAAGAAAGAAAATGACCGAGGTAACCACAAACCAACTCTAGAGCATAGGCTCTAGCCAACCTAGGCTTAGAGAGGGCTCTCTCTATATGATTTAGCTTTTTTTTTTGGGATTTCAGGCTAGTTATCAATGTTCAAGGGGGCTTTTTATTTGTATTCAAGATTGGATGGTGGGATCCTTAAAACAGATGGATAGAATGATGTCTTCAAATCATTGGGCTATGGAGTCAACAGAAGGGCAGTAGAACTGGATCAACTCACTAAAGGGAATGTTCAAAGGGCAAGCTAGTAGAGTAAAGTGCAGGTCTTTGGAATAGGGGGGTGAAATATTTTTAATCAGGGTGAGAGAGAAATTAAGGGTTCTCAGACCGGGATATAAACGAGGAATAGAGGGTAATCGAAAGCAAAGGGACCTCAAGAATCCTTTGATCTGGATTAACAAGAAACAACCTAAACTGAGTAGCAATTAAGAATTCCTTAACTTAGATATCAATGGAAAACATTTATATGCCTAACTGTTAAAACAAAGTGTAATTAAACAAATTTTGAGATATTGTTCCAGTTATAGCATTAAGATTCAGAAATACATTAAATATTGTGGAAAAACTTTAAGAAAGATAACGATAACATAAGAAAATACTTGTCTGGACTTTGCTTAACCCATGAATCCTGTGAAATATCTTGTCTTTATTCATTAATCCATCTTGCTGGCTCAGTCAGTGATACAATAGCTTTATAGTCTTTTGATCAAGAAGTCTATAGAAATGTCTAAGAATCCACCCCACATACCTCGAATTGTGAAGTATTTATACAAAAATTATTACAAAATATCTCAAAATAACTTGAGATTTAATCTAGGAAATAAAAATATCTTCTTGCAAGAAGATAGAGACATCTATTGAAGTGCTTTCATGTTGTCCCATTTATTGTGGTACTGCTGGCCTCTATGGTTTGATTTTTAGCCCTTTGTGCTGCTTTGCTGTTTGATTATTTATGTTGGAAGATTAATTCACTTTTGGCTTCCATCTGATACTCTTTGACACTGATACTCGTTGACCCTGCTGACCTATCTTTATCTTTTCACCTGGCTATTTTTCTTTTACCTTTTTACTGCAATTTTCTTACAATAAATTAGTTAATTTTTCCCAGCATTCAACATCAGGTAATTTGATTTTCAACATCCTTCTATATATTTCATTTGCCTCGGTGTACTTAGCAAAAGTAGGCTTAGTGATGAATAAATGTTTTACCTCATGCTGGAGGAAAAACAAGTTTTCAAATGTTTGGTAAAGAACCTTGCATGTTGGAAATGCCTTTATTGATGATGTACTGGCTTGTTCTTTAGCTAGCTCTCTGATTTTGCTGTTGTAATCTTGTTGTGTATTGAGCTTTTCATTTATGACCAAGGGACTGGGTAACCCTTTCTCTCTCAAAATTTGAAACTTGGCCATAAATCTATCAACTGCTACTTGCATATTTTGACATTTGTCCTCCAAGTTTAACATCAAGTTTCTCTTGGAAAGGACCTTCCTTACTTCCAAAATTGTTTCTATTCTATCCTCTATATATAATTCCTGGAGCTCATATATATTTTCACTGTTAAGGAATTGGATGACTCTGGTGGCATCTTCAAGCATCTCTCCCAATTCCTCTTTTACCTTTTGGATGGCTTCTGTATCCATCTTTATTATATCTATCTGCTCAAAGATTACCTGAATAGATGGCCAAATATCATTGACAGAGTCAATGATATTGGCCCATAGCAGTTCCTTGGCTTGCCCAAGTGGTTCCTTCAGTGTCAGATCTTTCTCCATGGCTTTTGATCTTTCATTCATTCTGGTTGCTTTCTGCACTTCTTCCTTATACATGATTTTGGAAAGCTTGTAATCAGTTTCCAAGCTTGACACCTTTTCTTTCAGTTTGTTGATCTTTGTAGCCTGTATGGACATTTCCTCCATGGCTCTGACCAACTTTGTTGCTTCCTCACCTGAAGCACCTGCTGTTGATGTAGACTTTGTGGAAACTGGTTGTGTTGTAGGCATAGGAGCTATGGGAGCCAATGAGGTTGCCAATGTGGAAGGGACTACTGTTAGGACTATTGGGATGAAATTTGTAGATGTAGTGACAATATCACTTTGCTTCAATTGGATTAAAGTGTCCAATTCCTTCTCTATCTCCCTTAATTGATCATTTAGTTTCAAGACTATGTCCATCAATTCTTCATGTCTAGTCTGGTTCTCCAAAACTTCCAGTGTTTGGGAATATTGCAGCTGAGGTATCTTCAATTATTTTTTAAGTGCTGCAATGTCACCATTCTTATTTTTTATTAGTTGCTCAGTGGCTTTGATGTCTTTGGGATCATGTCCCAATTCAATCACTAAGTCTTCAAAAGACTTAATTTTGGTGTCTTTGGCCTGTGTGGAGGCCTTCTTTAACTGATATTGAGTTGAGATGTTGGTCAATGAATTCTATAGTTGATGGGCAGCTATGGCTCTACCTGTAAGGGTTGAGTAAATCATTTCTCCAGCCTATTTATGAAACTCAATTTGGTCTATGGGATGAATATCCCTTGCCAAAACTTCAAAATCAACTTTCTTGTAATCTGCTGATGTCCTTGGCTACTGTGCAGTTGGTTTTATGAAGGACATCTGTAGTTTTCCCTCTTTGATGTCGAAAGCTGACATCAACCTGGTCTAATTGGTAGGTGTGAGTTTTAGATACTGAGCCTAAGTTTGGGCCTTTAGTTTCTCATTTCTCATTTTGATCTCTTTATATCTATCTTTTATATCCTTATCCTTATCAGAAGGCCTACTGAATAAGGATACTTCTACACTTAGCTACCTTTCCCAAATATGGGTCTGTGATGTGGATGGTCCTTGTGTTTCCCCAGATCGAGTTGTGCCTTTACTTCTGTCCAACTCAATATTAGTTATTTCTATTGAGCCTTCCGTGTCTCCCTACTCTGAAATAGGATTTAACCTAGGCCTTTTGCTCTGACTAGTCTCATATTGTATATTTGATGTGCCCATTCCTGAACTTGAGGGTTCCTCTCTAGTCTTTTTGGGGTTCTTCTCCTCATTTTGAGGAGTCTGCATGATAAGATGGGTGCTCATGGTTCTTTCTAGCTGTTCAAGTACCTACATAAATGATCTCTCATCAAGTTGTCTTTTGTAAGTCAATCAAGGTATTCTCTACATCTACCTTTGTACTATCCATGTCTACAAGATTGTTTTCCACCCACTTAGATTGATTGGCATATCTTTCTATCTCTGGTATGGGGTGATGAATATAAGGTCCCAATTTGGCCTTCTTTCTTAATCTGGTCATAAACTCCTGGGGGTCATAGCTCCACATGAAACTCTTTTGGAACTTCATTTGCTGCAAAATTTGGTTTGCCTCCTCCCCTGCCTCTCTAGAATTGCAAATGAAGGGGCCTAACTGGTTTTTGACTTTAAATTGTGATCTTTTCTTAGCTAAGACAAAATTCATCTCATCAGTGTTCATTATTTGTCTATAGTACTCTAGAGAAAATAACGTCATGGGGAGGTATTTGGGAAATTTATATGGTGCAAGCTGGCAACCATAGATTCTTATCTCTATGTGATTTTGGTAAATGTACCAATCTCCCACTTTGTTTTGCTGAGACAACTGAAGCACCCTTTTGATCTCTTGACTTATTCTGGGTGGAGGGGTTCTTGTCATCATGGTCATGACTAGATGAACAAAAGAATCAATGAAATCTGTATAGGTATATGGTGATTGAAACTTGTGGAAGAGTGGGGTCCAAAATATGGTAGACCTGGGTTGTCCTCTGGTATCTAGCTTCTGAAGAGTGAAAGGAAATATGTATGGCTGATAGTATAGGAACATATGGTAGAGAGTAGGTGAGTATTTAAATACTCTCTCATTGTGCATTCTGGTGAACTGTTCATGCATTCTTTCAGCTATGAACTGGGCATAATCATACAAAACAGTAGGAGGTTGTCTTGGAGTGTAAATAGACATGAAGGCCAGTATAAGCTCATCGACAAATTCATCAGTAGTGCAGCTCAAAATGCATGATATCATAGTGACAATGTGCTTGCCCTTTTCAGAGAAAATGGTAGAAACATATGGAGGGGGATCCTTGGGAATATGCTGCTCTTCTACAATGAATGTCTGAAATATTTGGGCTAACCTAGACAAACTCAATTTGGAGTATTGGTCTAACAAAACCCCAATTGAGAGTGGGGTTAGGTTTGGACCTGGTTGGAGTTGTAACATCTCACTGATTGATTTAGTTGTGATGGTAAACAAGATTTCTGGTCTAGGGACATTATTTCTCTCTAGCTGGGAATGTAACAGGCATGGCACATATGGACAATTTCTGGAAAAACATGTACTTGGGGAAATTTGTATTTGGGCAAATTGGATTCCCAAAGACCATTGTCATCAGAATGGTTCTAGGTAAATTGAAGTTGGAGACACTTGAGTTTAGCTCTACACGATTGATTGCTAATTTGTAGTAATCTATTTTTGTTAAATTGACTTATTGTCAGTTTAACTAGTTCTAACTATAATAAGAACTAGTGGAGGTCAAGTTGTGCATGTGTAACTTCAACCACACTTAGTGATCAACCAGTTAACTAATCAATCAAACCAAAATAATTATTACATGCAGAGAATTCGAGTTACCCAGTTGAGATAGAGATTCAAAGTAAATGTACAATCAGTTGTAGCATATTCCCATGTGTACAAGTGGTGCATGCAGTCAAATATTGACCTAAGTCTATTGCGCAATTCCTTGGTGTAAAATTTGTAAAAAATAGGGGCAATTTTCCAAGGGAACAATGCAAGGAAATATGAGCTTGGGAAGGCTTCAAATTGGCTAAGTGTGGGGCTAGGTTTAGTCTATCAAGCATAGGGATAAACTATATAGTTGCAGGGTATGCTTAGGCTTGAGAAAGCATTGTATTTCTTCTCTATTCTATGATTAATGCAATACAAATAGTAAGGATTTTAAGCAGTTTCTTTCCTCTAGATAAATCTTTGTGCATGTGTGATGTTTCGTTTTTGCATGTCAATGATTCTTATTTCATATGGTGAATTAACTTCCACATATGAGTAGAATAGATTCAAGTCTTATGATTTAGTAAACGTCGTGAACAATATTGAATCTAAACATTGATTTATGCATGGTATCAGAGATGGAATCACTATAGAGAAGATATTTTGAAATTTTCATTGCAGGAGATTAGAATTTGAATATCAGTGTTGTAGGTTTTCTTTAGGATTGAGAAGATGACTTTTAATGGACTTAGGCTCGAGTATGCCTTGAAAGGCACCTCAAACTTTATTGCATGGAAGGACCTGATGGAGGCAATATTGCATGATAATGGGCTGCTAGAATACATCAAGACAAATGTAGCAAAACCCCAAGCATTTGATGCCCAAAATCTTGCTCAATGGAAGAAGGATGTGGCCAAAGTGAGGATAATCATACTGGAGGGAGTTCAGGATTATATTGTCTCGAATATCCACAGAAAAGAGACTCCTTCGCAATGTGTAAAGCATTGACCAAAATTTTCGAGAACAATAGTGACCACAAGAAGCTAGCACTCAAGGACAAGCTTTGAAGTATCAAGATGCAAACGAATGACACAATTCCATAATACCTGAGCAAATTTACATAATGTCATGATGAACTTGGAGGGGTCGGTGTTAATGTCCCTAAAGAAGACTTGGTAGCCCTATCCCTTTTGGACCTTTCCAAGAGCTGGAATATCTACCAAGGTTGAATAAATGGTAGAGAGAAACTACTTAGTTGGGAGCAATTATGGTATGATCTAGTCTAGGAAGAAATAAGGTGGAACATCATAGATGGGACCTCATCTAAGGGTAAGGATGAGGAGAACTATGCCTTGGATGGAAAGGAAAATAAAGGGAAGGGGAAGAAATTACAATCCAAAGCAGATTCAAGTCAAGGGGGCAAGAAGAAAGACTCTTCTAGAATCAAGTGCTTTCACTGTTGTAACACCCCCTCCTCCTAGGTCCACCCAAACATCCAACTAGCCGAGAAAACATGTGATGAGAGAGGTTATTATAAGGGCTTCAATCTCCTTGGTGACCTTAAGGAAATGGAATCAACGAAACATCACAAACAGTCATCCAACATCATCAATAGAACCCTCAAGATACAAGTCAACCACTTAGATAATCTATATCTGGGTCCCAGTGTTGTTCTAGATTTCTTAGGCCATCGTCGCTCTCATGCTATGGGCAAGGGAGTGACCAACAACCTAAATTCGCTCTCATAGGCCTCTGTACCAGGCACTGTGGACTTTTCTCAGCAGACTTGTGCCAACGACCCTGAGATTTGAGCCACTTTTCTAGCCTAGAATCCTGACCTTTGCCTAGAACCTACTACAACCATTAGAATCCATCAAAGACATGATAAAACTTCTAATAAATAAAAAATCAACCTTAGGACTAGGCCTAAGCATCCCCAACCGGGACTGAAATTTTGTTAAACACTTGGCATCAATGCAACCTACAGGTGTCAGATACAAGACAGAGCATAAATGACTGAAATAACTTATGAAACATAAGTAGAAGGATCACCTCCTTCTCCATTGGAATATTATATCATCAATTAGGTCTTACATCCATCCATTTAACAATTACAAGTAAATAAATGAAATAACCATGACATGAACCAATCACATAACCATGCTTATAACCAACATTAAACCATATAAATATCAGAGATATGAAAACCATTAAATACACATATAAACAAGTACAAAAGTAAGATAACTTAGCTTTTATTAATCATAGATAAATTCAACCAGGTTCAGGACTTCCACATATAACCCAACCACAGATATGGTTGAACCAAATCTCTCTTTCAACTAGTCACCCGTGTGCCATATTCCAAGAATGAATGTGGGATCTCATAGAACATCCAATCTAAGAACAACCAAGGGAATCCAAAGGTTAAACCATCTCCACCCTCACCAAACCATTATCACACAAAAATCGGTGCTTCGGTCACAACCAAACCGAACATCGAATGACATCTAAAATCCATCACTATCCTTGAGGAATTTTTTGTCTCCTTGTCTCTTAGGCTTTACCATAATCAATCTCAGATCACTAGGCCCTAAATCGATACCAATCTCTCAGGCTTTACCGCAATCCAAACCCGGATCACTATGCCCTAAAATGAGACTTCTCCCTCAGGATTTACCATGTATCCCACCAAAACCAGTTAATGGATTCCTAGGCCTTTGGGAATGAACATTGAAACCATCTCCGCATCGGATTCCGAAATACATCCGACAAACCAAAGCCCAAAAATGAAACAAACATCCCAACACCATGGAATCTAAAAAAATTTAAGGCTAGGCTGAATACCACTGTCATAACCCACCAAAACCATGCCACTGACAACAAGAGAACCATACACCAACATGAAAAGAATGCATGTCCAAACCAACTAGGAAATCTTGCATGCAAAAGGTTACATGCAAGTATTCTTGCTGATGCTGCTTTATCCTACTCTTCTTGCTTGATCCTTGCTTTCCTTCCTTTACCTTTGCTTGTTTTTCCTTCCTTGATCCAAAGCTAGAGTGCATCAAGAAAAATCTATGCGACCAAGAGTGAGAGACAAAGAGAATAATGAGAGAGCTCCAAACTTGAACTTACAAAAGGTTACCAACCAATCTCGAGAAGCCTTTTTATTAATGAGGCCTCTAATTTCTTCATTTTCCATTATTTTCCTTCAATTTCCTCCTCACATGCAACCTGTGACTGTTCAGCTTACTTTTCTCCTAATTTCCTTTATTTTCATAAATAAATGAGCCAAAAATTCATTTTTTCCTTTTAATGCATTTGCCTTAGCCTTTTCCAATTTTCCTTATCCAAAACACACATCCATTAATGCCCATTAGGATATCTTTGCCTTACATTTAGCTTGGAACAAGTGTCCCTTAACCGTGGTCTTATTTTGCCTTTATTAACTTTTATTACATGAAATTTTTACCAGGGTTGTTATAGAACCCCCCCCCCCTGGGGAACACCATCCTTGATGTTAAACCACACGATGACGTCAGCAAAACTGTTGAAAAGAAAATATATTTCCCATGAATCTTTATAGTTTTTCTTGTTGCAATATTTACAATGAAAGACCTGCTCAAAAGCAAAACATCATGACAACATGACAATATAACAAACATAATAATATGACACCCATACTGCTTATTGGAGCTTTATAATTTAGCTTGTGACAATATTTACATCCATATACATATACATACATATACCAAAACATCAACAAGACATATGCCAAACATACACCAACATCAAACCAAAACTGCTTTGCCTCAACCAACAAACAATGAAGGATACAAGGCCCAAATCTGATCTACCATCTACCATGTAGCTTCTTCAGGCCGAACGTGCTTCCACTGCACTTTAACTTTCTATATGGCTCTGTTCCTAAGCATGATATGTTTTTGCTACAATATGCACAGAGGCTCCAACTGGAATTCCCCTTCTCGCTGCACTTGCATTACAGACCAATCAATAACATGATCAACATCCTTTATATGCTTGTTAAGTAATGACATATGGAAATCATCATGGAATTTTACTGTTGGAGGTAGTGCAAGTTGATATGCCACTGGTCCAATCCTCTAAATGATTTCGAAAGGCCCGTAATACCGTGGTGCCAACTTGGCACATGAACCAATCCTCAAAGATATTTTCTTGGGCTTGATGCACAAATACACACGTTCTCCAACCTGAAACTCCTTGAATACCCCGTGCTGATCCTCATAAATCTTATGTCTATCCTGTGATGTGTTTATATTCTTCTTTATAACCTACATTTCTTGCTCCATGTCTGCCAACATGTCTGGTCCAATAAGTACCTTGTTCACTCAATTACTCTTGTTGATGGGAGTGTTACAACTCCATCCATACAATGCCTCAAAAGGTCTCATTTTCAATTATTCATGATACCCATTGTTGTATGCGAACATAACCAATAGAAGACACTCCTCCGATTTCCTCTACTGGTGCATCACGTACATCCTCAACATATCTCCAAGATCTTGTTGACCCTCTCTGTCTATCCATGTTTCTGCAGATGATAAGTTGTGTTGAAGGCCAACTCTGTGCCAAATCTTGCAAATAGATCCTTCCAAAACTTAGAAGTGAACTTTGCATCCCTGTCCGACACAATCTTCTTTGGAACACCATGCAGTCTCACTTTCTCTCTAATGAACGCCTGTGCTACCTCACTGGCTGAATATGTAGTCTTTATTGGAATGAAGTGAGATACCTTGCTCAATTTGTCAACCACGACCATAATAGAGTCAGCTGCTTTACTATCCTCGGAAGACCTGTGATGAAATCCATGGAAATGACCTCCCATTTCCATTCCATAAACACTATATGTTATAGTAAACCACCAGATGCTTACATTCCACCGTAACCCGCTGACAATCTAAACATCTAGCCATGAACTATGCCACTTCCCTATTCATATTCAACCAATAGTAGGACTTCTTTACTGTTGTCAATGACTTTTAATATCCTGTGTGATCTGAGTATGGCTTGGCATGAAATTCCCTCAAGATAAGCTTCTTGAGCTCACTGTAGTTTGACACATAGATCTTGTCTCTAAATCTCACCAAGCCATCTGTTGTGAGACGATAGTTTGCATCCCGGTCACTTGTACCTGTACCTGTGCTCTGCTATAACCTGTGCATAATCTCCATGTATTTGTCATCTCGATGTCCTTCCTGCAAGATCCTATCATGTAACTCTATCCCATAAGAGCTCATAGCTGCTATATGATTTACCTGTACCTTCCTGCTAAGAGCATCCACAACCCGGTTCTCCTTCCTTTGATGTATCTGGTCTCGAAGTCGAACTCACTAAGTGTAGCTAACCATCTAAATTTCATGGCATTCAGATTCGGCTAATAAAATAAATATCTCAACCCACTTTCATCGCTCATTAATGTAAAACTCATGCCAAGAAGATAGTGCCTCCACATCTTCAATGTGTGTATAGCCACTGTTAAATCAATATCATGCGTTGGACAGTTTTGCTCATGCTCATTCAATTTTTGTGACTCATAGCACACTACCTACCCTTCTTGCATGAGAAGTCCACCAAGTCCTCTCTTGCAAGCATCTGTACACACTACAAACTGCTTGTCCAAATCTACAATCTTTAGCACTGGTTTATGTGTCAACAACTACTTAAGCTGCTCAAAACTAGCCTCACATTCTTCTGTCCATTCAAATGTCTTACCTTTCCGCTACAATGATGTGATAGGATATGCAATGCGTGAGAATTTCCTGATGAACATTTTGTAGTAACCTACCAATTCCATAAATGATCTCACCTCATCCACATTCTTAGGAGATGCCGACTCCATGATAGCCCTTGTATTTTTTGGATCCATTGCTATGCCATCCTTAGAGACAAAATGCCCCAAATAATGTACCTCATTTTGAAAGAAGCTGCACTTGCTAAGTTTAGCATACAACTAATGCTCTCTTAGCAATCTCAACACTGTTGCTAAATGCTCGTCATGTTCTTCCTCATTCTTAAAATATAGGAATATGTCATCAATGAATACAATAACAAACTTTCCCAGATAAGGACACAACACACTATTCATCAAACACATAAATGTAGCTGGAGCATTAGTCAAACTGAATTGAACAACAATAAATTCATAATGCCCATACTTAGTCCTGAACACAGTATTGAATATATTCTCTTCCTTGATACGTACCTAATGGTATCCCGATCTCAAGTCGATATTAGAGAACACTACTGCTCCCTTCGACTGATCAAACAAATCATAAATCCTCGACAAAGGGTACTTGTCATTGATCATTACTTTGTTCATCTGCTTGTAGTCAATGCATAATCTAAGAGTACCATCTTTCTTCTTCACGGACAACACTAGTGCACCCTAAGGCGATACATTCAGCCTAATGTACCCCTTGTCCAACATTTCCTCCAGCTGCAACTTTAACTCAACCAACTCAAGTGTGCTCATCCTATATGTTGTTTTTGATGTTGGGGTTGCCCCTAGCACCAACTCGATAGAAAATTTTACCTCCCTATGAGGTGGCAACTCTGTATTGTACTCAGGGAATGCATCCTAAAACTGCTGCAAAAATGGGTATCTGCTTAACACATCTGCATCCTCAACCTCCTTACCCTTGTCACTAGAAATGTTTACTGCAAACATCACACAACCTTTTCTACAACTATGCTTAGCCTGCATAGTGATAACCATCCTCACTGATCTCGACTTCTTCTTCCCTTGGAAAGCCCTCTTTTCCCCACTATCATCCACACACTCAATGGCCTTGTCGAAGAAATCCACTTTGGTTCTGTAAAGGTATAGCCAATCCATAACCAAAATCATACTATATGAACCTAATGGAAATGCATTCAAATGTGTTGTTGTAGGCATACCATTTAACTCAAATGCACAAGATCTTACCCAATGGTGAACTCGCTTCTTTGTACCCGTAGCCAATTGTATCAACCAAGTTTCTACATGCACTTATTTTCTCAAACCACACTTATCCACCAATTTAGGATTAATATAACTATCGTTAGATCCATGATCAATCAAAATAGAAGCAACATGATCACAAATCTTACTGTCCATATCAATGATTGATGCCTAATGTTCTGCCTGCCTGCTGTCCACAACTGCATAAATCCGAGGAATGCTATGACCAACATCACCAATTATATGTGCCTCTTGAGCACTGTAGATATGGGATATACCACCACTCTAATACTATAGATAATCCCTCTTAAGATGATCCTTACCACATATCCAACACTGCAATGGTTCCCTACCACTACTTCTAGCTTGTTCCTCTCCACATCCTTTCTCAATTTTATTGAATCTCTTGTAAGGAACTACATTTTCTTTCTCACTTGCATCTTGAGGTATTCCTCTCTTTCGTGGCCATTTTCCTTTAGCTTTCTCATTTCTTTTCAATTCATGTGTAGGCTCAACTTTGCGCTTCGACTACTTGTAACAATGCTTCAATTTTCGGATGGCCTCCTCCAACGATCTATTCTCATTGAACTCAATCCAGTCTTTGTATGCAACTGGAAATCCACTGATGAATCTCTACACCTTGGCCTTCTCCTCCCTGAGGTAAGGCACATATCTCAACAACTCCAAAAATCTGCTAGTATACTCATCATTTGTCATAGAACCCATCCACAACTCATAAAAGTCCTTAGCTCTATCATCATAGTACCTCTCTGACAAGTACTTCTTCTTGAAGAACCTTTCACATGCATTTCAAGTCAAATCCTCCTCATGTATACCTTTAACGTTCTTCATGTCTTCCCACCAAATATCGTCTTTACCTTTGAGAATGAAAGTGGTTATCTTTGCTTTCATGTTTTCTGAATAATCATGCAATCAGAAGAATATCTTCATATGAAGAAACCGTGCTTCTACATCCTTTTATTTCTTCATCTCTCCATCAAAGGTAGGTGGCTTTGTGTTGTACAGGTAAATCCCCTCTGCGGACAGAGGCGATCCCACTAGCCCAAATGGGGTCTAGCAATAATCACACAACGCTAACCACAGGTTCCTAATTGCAAATCAAAGATTGATGATGATGGCCTACCTGGATTCCAACGCTAGTACTTGTAGAAGAATCGTCGCTCCCGTTCCTTTGCTTCGGCTGGTCACAATCCCCACGACCCTCGTGAACGGACACCTGCACATGCAAAGAACGACACAAATACAAGCATAAAATCCAATAGATGCAACTATATATCAGTCAGAAAAGATATAACTCAATCATCATTATAAAGACAATAGGAGTGGAACCATAATGATAGTCGTCTATTAATGAATAAAAGTAGAGAAAGATACAACCAAGGTTCTGACGTTGAACCTATTCTCTGGCTGGGCGAGCAGCTCTGTATGCCTTGCAATAGACCTTCTCTCTCTCAGGATTCCGGCAGCATAACCTCCCTATGCTTAAAAACTCTTACTATCACTCTAGCATTACTCCAGAACTCTTAGAACTAGCTTGTCTAATGCATGAGGATAGAATTTTATAGATGGAGAAGGGAGGAATGTACGAGGACGCCCATTGTGGATTGGCATTATCTCCAAAAAGCTACTGAGGATAGGTGTCAAGGATAGATGATGACTCTCGACCTCTATCAAATGGATTTTTCCCTCAAAGGACTTCATGATCTGAGAGGAAAAATCATATGGGTGCGCGTTTGCCAAAAATCATTACTAAATTTAGTTGGCACGAGTGTTGTTCTAGGACAAAGCGCCAATGGGCACACCCCCTTTTGAGGATCTCAGTGATTAGCACGGATAAGACACTGTGTACCTGCGCCAATGGAAAAAGGGCACTTTTCAGGGATAATTTGTAGAAGGTGTCTTCAGGGAATATGAAGTACATACTTAGGGGAACATAATGCAAGTGTTTTTAGGCTATGTCACTGGTCACAGGTCCCGAAATGTATCCTCCAATGTACGAAAACAGGGGTAACAGGGACAGTGACCAACAGTGACAAATTACTGTGTAACAAATGCCCCTTAAAGCATGAGGCCCGAGAGAGAGAGAGGGGTGAAATTCTTTACAAGAACACATATAGCTGCCGCCGAGAATCTGCATGGAGAGATACAATTGATAGTTCAAATACATGATGTACGTGGTATGGTCGCAGCCATCCATAAGAGAGTACATGATAATCTAGATCCGTAGTATGGACGCAGCCATCTGGTTAGGATCAATGAATTGACTCAGGTATGGTCGCAGCCATCCAGTGAATGAGTCATGTATCAAGAATCACGCCTGGATTACAACAGACACAATCCAGGGTCTTGCGCTCCTCTCGACCCGAACAGAAGTACAAGTTCAAGCATGTGAACATGTGAGCTGAAGTCGAACATGCATGAACATCGTCTGATTACCAGTCAATATTGGGAACTGTTAACAGATGCCAGAGGTACCACCAATAATGACAATGGTCGTCAAGGTACTATAGGTACAATCTACTGCATGCGAATAAATGAGCCAGTGTCAAAGACTCGTAGAGTCATCCGATCGGAGGCCAATGATGAAAACCTCGCGTCGAACACGAAGAACCTGCCATTGAGGCATGCAGGCTCCATGGTACCGGAAGGGAGTCTCTCGGTCACTTTCCTGGATAATGAGCTGAAGTCGACAGGAAGTGATCTTCATCGAAGGTGGGCCATAATGTCTCCCACATCATCGACACAAGATGGAAAGAGACAATGTTGTGAATTAAGATTGTATGAACTATCAAACGGAGGTTGTTTCTTTTCAGAGGTCAACTTCTCTTGAACATATTGGCGGCACAACAGTGGAATTGGCAGTATTTGACATCGATGGATCAGAGGTCATGATGACGAGGCAATGAGAAAATGAGGGGTCAAATAGGATTACCCAAACCCATGGAGGCAAGTGAAAAATGAGATGAGATATCCCCACCCCGACACGACAGTAGAGAAGTGCCATGTTCAAGAGCGACATACTGCCGACACGACAATAATTATGGTTCCCAAAATTTTCTTTTCCCCCACCATTTCTGGCGAGTACCCGAATTATTTTTATCAAGCATGATGGTGATAGCATATGCTTGTGGTGCGTCATTTCGACAAAATCTGATATCATCAGGTTTTAACGAGTCTGACAAAGGAAGAACTTGGCGTCTTTTCATGTTTAGAGAGTTTGAAAAGACAACAGAAAAGGAAACTCCAGGGGTGTCCTTTTTCGTAAAGTTGTGTCTCTCGGGCCTGAAAAAGTATAAAATAATGCCTGAAAGAACCGCCCGACCATAACGATCGAGGAGTACTTTTCATAAATAGTGATTTCGACCTGAAAAAGTAAAAAAATGATCAAAACCATGTCGTTTCGTAACCATAACGAGTTTGAAATGACAAAAACCCGGTAATCTTTTTATGTTTTAACGGTCGACAAAAGAACTTAAAACGACCGCCCCTTAGTAATGTTTAACGAGCCAAAAGGAATAACTCGGCAATATTTTCCTCTTTAAAAGGTCAGGAAAAGAGCTGAAAGTAGACCGTAAAGTAACCTTTTCTCGTGTTTTATCGAGCTTGAAAAAGTTGAAAAGAGATTTTTTGATTGCGTTGAGTTGCACCAACCCCTGTCATCATACAAAAACAACGTAAAACCCACTTCGACATGAAAATATCCCAAAAATACTCAAAAATATCATTTCTAATGTATTTTTTAGGTCAAAAAATGCTATAAATAGTGAAATGGTAAAAAATAAACTTACTTTTCACTTTTTACCTTGTGAGTTTACTATTGAAGGGTTTTTGGTGCAAATTTCAATTACTGATTGTGATCAATCCAGGAGATCATTCGAGCCACCGTCTGCAACAGGTAAGAGGCCTCATCCTTAGATCTGTTTTCATTCCATTTTTTTATATTTTTATCCATAATTCAATTCCCTGCAAGGGGATTTGCAAATTCATAGGGTTGCACCATTGGCGCGACTTTCCCGCACGGGACCGCGCCAATGGTGTTTTTTATCTAAAGGGGTCGCGCCCTTGGCGTGATTGTTTTAGGAACAGTCACGCCAACTGCGTGATCTCAATTTGCTACAAATTTAACCGTTGCAATTGCAATTTTTTTCCAGTTTAGGTTTCATCAATGATCTAATGATGGAAATTTCACCTTTGTGGTTGCAGGGTTTTGTCAGAATGGTTCTAGAGTGGAAAGAACGGGTGCCTAATGTTGTGGATTCCATGGCAATGGAGGATGATGACTGTATGAATGCTCTGAGAGACTGTGGCTTGAAGAAATTCTTCCACACCTCATATTTACGTGCACAACCTGAGCTACTACGATTCATCGTGGATGCTTGGGATACGGAGGATCAGGTATTTCGCCTGAATGACCAGACATTGGAGTTAGATGTTTCCGATGTCTACTTTATCACTGGACTATCGTGGCGAGATGCACGGCCCATCTTGACTGGTAGTCACCCTTCTGGAGAGAAGATAGGGGAGGTGATGGAAAGAGTTTTTCATGGGGCACAGTTTGGAGCAAACAGTAAGAAAGTAGATATTAACACGGTGCCCGACCTGGTACTACGAGTGATTTTATTCGCTATCACCCGGACAGTTGGGGTATAGGCGCCCCACGAGGCCAGCAAAAATCATTTGCTGCTGGCCACTGAGTGTCTCCAGCCTACAATGTTTGATTGGGCCACGACAGTGACAACAAACATCAAACGACAACTTACCAAGTGTAAGCGTGATGGGAACAAACAATTCGGCTATGGATCTATCGTGGTGAGTTTCTTCCTGGAGCGACTGCCGATATTTCGGGTACCGGGGGTTATAGTGGCAGATCCAGTGCTACGGGAACCGAGGTTACATCGATGGGCAGAACTCATGCCCAGAGGAGGAGGGGGCCAGCAGATGTCCTGGAGGCCCGAGTTCTTTATCTGGCTCCGTCACCAGATGATTGTCATTGAGGACTGGCCCTATGCGGGCACGGATTTCACTGGAGATCCCGATCTCTGCCTGCCTGCCGGAGAGGACTGGTACGAGGAGCTAGGTAAGAACTCTTTGTTTTTTTTTTAACGTTTTATGTATTTAAGTTTTTTTTTTTTTGTTAATACATGCCTATCTCTTACAGCATCTATATATATGTATGCAGATATTGGTGCAGAGCGACCAGTTGACTTGCCTCATAACGTACGGAGAGCACAACCTACAGTGGACCCTCAGGTAGAGGGTGATGACGATCTAGTGCAAAACCTTGAGGCACTTACTCGAGGTATTCCAGATTATGGCAGATTGGCGGATGTGCCTAGAGCGTACCAGAGGCACACGGTGGGAGTATCTACTCGCGTCCATCGTCTGTTGAGACGTTTGGTGTGAGCGGTGACATGCTATCATGAGCATCACCGTGATTAGATGCATAGGTTTTCTTTTTTCACGTTTTTGAGGAACATGTTGTCAGCGACTGTATGAGTTTTGGACATGTATTATTTTTTGGATTATGTAATGCGCGAGGTGCAAACATTTTGACACACATGTATATATATACATATGTTTATGGTTTATTATTGTGTTTTCATGTGCTTATGTTTATTCCTAGATGGATCTTCTCTTCACGTGATTATGCATTTTATATGCTATGCGACTGTTCGGCACACATGTAATCTGATGTATCTACTGCATAACAAACGACCCATTGGAATATATTCACACACATGCATATATTTTATTTTTACGAAAGCTTGAAAACGCACATGAGAATCACGTATGCAAAATATTCTTTATAAGAAATGAAACGGGCATGCCCCCCAGCATCGTGTCTCAATTCGAGGTACATACCCCCCAAGCTTCAGTCCATTGAAAATGGGTTGAAGGTTGACAGAATGGGCTCACATTTCATTGTTTTAACGAGGTTGACATAATGGTTATGAACTATCCTCGGATACAAGCCATTTCATTATTTTAATGAGGTTGGTACGTTGGCAAAACTATCCTCGAGACTCCTTGTTTCATTTTTTAGGGAGCTTGACAGAGGGAAATGAACTATGCTCCACCCGAACTTCATCATAATGAAGTCGGGGCTTCCAAGAGTGGCGCTCCTGATGGGAGGTCAATGTCTCGGAAGTCGGGACCCAATGCCCCCAGAACACTATGCACGATGGCGGCATTGCTAGATATAGGCATGGGAGAGGTAGTCACGTAGTTGATCTGGGGTGAGACAGATCCAACTAGTGAATGAGAATCAAGAGGGAAGGGCAATGGTGCCGGAGGGGCTTGTGGACGAACAAACGATAATTGATCCATTGCCACTATTCTTCCATCGTGTGGAAAGCAAACCACATGGAAAAGTGAAGAAACAAGGGCTCCCATGGCATACACATAGTCCCGACCAAGGAGAAGACTGAAGTCTAAAGAGCCTTGGGTCACCGAGACGTCTATATAGACAGTCTTACCTCCCAAAGTGATAGGGAACTTTGGGAGGATCCCTAATGGTTGACTCATTCCTCCGTCAAAAGTGGTGAGATTTGGTGCAACAGGTAGAAGCGATGGGGAACCCAAAGCTTGCCAAGTGGTAACGGGCATAAGACTAACCGATGCTCCTTCATCTAGCATAGTGCCAGGCAGTGCCATATGGGAGGCATAGGCGGTAACCCAGAAAGGCACATGAGATGGAAGGGGAGGGGTAGTCAAACAACTCCAATCAAAGGAAATGACCAAACTACTTGGTGGGGGAACCATATGGTTGCCCTCCTGCTCGGAAGGAACCGAATCAGAATTCTCCGAAGAGGCTAGGATGGGAAAGCCATTATCAAGCTCAGGAAAATTTGATGAGATGAGAAGAACATGAGTATTTTCCTCTTCCGAAACAGAGTGGTCGACACTCTTTCCGACCAATGGTTCGTCAGGAATAGGCTGGGCACAGCCAGGTTCGGGAAGAGAGGCCTGGACAAGAGAAGAATGTGAATCAATCTCAGTGTCGGGAGGCAAATGATCTGCAGCTACAGAAAGATGTTGATATCCAACGGGGAGTTGGGGCGAGGGATCTTGGAGACTTTCCAAAATAGTGATGGCTTTATCCATGAGTGGACAAAGGTGAAGGGTATCATTTCCTTCACAAAGTCTGCAGGGGATTCGAATCTTCCCTTTTCCCTTGCCATTCCCAACTGATGAGGTAGCATCGTCGTGAGCCTCAGTGGACAATGAGGGGCGGGCCTGATCACGAGACCACACTTCTAAGATCCTGGGAATACCAGGACAATCACGAAGGAGATGGTCCTCCTTGCATAATCGACAAGGAAACTTAACCTTCCGCGGAGGAGCGGAAAGAGGTCCGACTTCTGGTGTACTTGAGGGAGAAGCAGTTGTGTTTGTAGCCTCTCCCTTAGGGGACTTCTTCCTCTTGTTATTCTTCTTCTTCTTCTTAGCCACCTGGTTATTCGAATCGAGACTTTCACCAGGCGAAGTACGAGAAGAGGACATAGAAGTAGGCGTCAAAGGGGAGAGGTCCACCTTAGATTCAACATGATGTTGTTTAGGTGGAGGGACTGATGGAGTATCAGCCGACACAGTAGGGACCAAAGAGGTTGAAAACAACCAAACAAGCAACCCGACAGTTAACCCCGGAAGGGATAACGTCGCCATATAGGGAGCACCAACATTCCCAAGAGGAGGGAAATGATTAGGATTCCTGTCAGGAGGGGAACTTGGGTTGGTGAACCCTGGAAAAGTTGCGATAGCAAAAGAAAACTACTCAAGCTAACGCACACAAGATCTAACCAGGTAATGTTATCGCGGCCAAATAAATTTTAAGACACTGAACTTGACCTTTTCATTTTTTAAGAGTCGAGAAAAGGAAAAAAAGATGACTCTAGTCTCCTTCGAATATTTAATGAGCATGAAGTGACAAGATGCTCACTTACACCTTTTCTTTTAGGGAGTCCGGAAAGGATCAAAAGTGACTACTCTGGAGAACTAGGCAAGAGGTTTACCAAACAATCCGTAAAACTGCTTATACACCTTGGCAATTAGATGAAAACCAAGGACTTCCCGTACTGCAGTTAATCTTCCCGAATGCTTTGTTCAGTGCATTATGGCTTGTAAGGCGGCAGACTTGTTATGTTCCAATGCGTTGTTAGGTTCATTCAGTTTATTTTACAGTTTATCTTCAATTATGTTTCGGTTTTTTGGTCCTACTGTATGTGATCTCTCGAAACTTCCTAAATGCAAACTATATGCCAAAATTATATCATTTCATTCAATGAACTCTATCTACAGGAGAGTTGAGATCTTTACACAAACAAAATGATCAACAAAGATCCTAATGCAGCTAATAACAAGAAATGAAAGTTTTTTTTCTTTTTCTTTTTAAAAGCAACAAATAACAATAAATGCTAATTAATATAATGCAAAAAGATCTTTTGTTTTTCTTTCTTTTAAAATAGCATAATGCAATTAACAAACCTCAAGAGATATTCACAAGTGCAAACAAACAAAATTCACTCAATGGAAGTAGAACCAATTCTGAAACATCAAGATGACCTGTCAAAGAAAGCAAAAACACAAAGACTTTAAATGAACCATGTGATCTAAGTTCAGATGATGTCAAGCAAAATCCAAGCAAGCTAGAAGTGAATCACTCGGAGCATAGAATACCAAACTTTCACAACAATTAGATGAGTGCAGAAAAGAACCAAAAAGTTGACTGGATTATCAAACCACAACTTCCCACAGAAGGCTCGACATGCAAAGCCACTAGATGTTCTAGGGCTAGGATACAAAATTGATAGAAATAAGCAAACAACTGAAGGATAAAAATAATAACTAGTCACATAAAGGTCTAACACACTTCCAGAAGCTACAAAAGATATGGCAAGATACAAATTCAAGCTCAGAAGGCTGGAAAACAAGTGATCTGAAAAGGTTAACAGGTCTGGCGCGACTATCAGGCTGCAACTCATGCTATAAAGGGGATTGGCACGGGTTGTCAGTTAGCAACATGCGCCCACTGGCGCGACTGTCAGAGGAAAAACCGCGCTAATAAAGTTTGCCTAGTCAAAAAGAAAAACAAGCGGTCCAAAGCTTGGTTTACAGTCTCTAGGAAGGCCAGGAAGCAAGAAACAGCAAGAAATTCAATCCATAAAGCTATGCAAGCAAGCAAACAAGAGAAAACCAAAGAGGCAAGACAAACTCCAAGTTGCTCAATCTGTAAACCAGACCGGAGATTGACTGAAGTGGCTTTGATCTACTTCACTAATGCAAAGCAATAGTGTTTCGAAGGCTATCTGGCCATGCTTTAGGCTCCGTCTAAAGTTTACAAATCAAACAACAAGCTAAACTCCCCAATGGAGTCGCCAAAATTGTTGAACAGGTGAATCCCCTCTGCGGATAGAGGCGATCCCACTAGCCCAAATTGGGTCTAGCAACAATCAAACAACACTAACACGCAGGTTCCTAATTGCAAATCAAAGATCGATGATGAGGGCCTACCTAGATTCCAACGCTAGTACTTGTAGAAGAGTCGTCGCTCCCGTTCCTTTGCTCCGGCTGGTCACGATCCCCACGATCCTCATGAACGGACACCTGCACATGCAAAGAACGACACAAATACAAGCATAAAATCCAATAGATGCAACTATATATCAGTCAAAAAGGATATAACTCAATCATCATTATAAAGAAAATAAGAGTGGAACCATAATGATAGTCGTCTATTAATGAATAATAGGCAGAGAAAGATACAACCAAGGTTTTGACATTGAACCTATTCTCTGGCTGGGCGAGCAGCTATGTATGCCTTGCAATAAACCTTCTCTCTCGCAGGATTCCGGCAGCATAACCTCCCTATGCTTCAAAACTCTTACTATCACTCTAGCATTACTCCAGAACTCATAAAACTAGCTTGTCTAATGCATGAGGACAGACTTTTATAAATGGAGAAGGGAGG
>APFE031229814.1:2960-26869 GCA_000404065.3 Pinus taeda
CACTATAAATTGAGGCATTGGGTCAGTGGCTAGGGAGGTTAGAAGCTGAACTTTTGAGGGTAAATGCTAGTGAAATCAAGATTTCCTATTTGAGCTTAAGAGGAGAGATCACATACCTTTTTGGCTTCATTGGGGAGTGAGTGAAGCTTGTCAAAGTAGAGGAGACTTCTTGTTGGACCCTGGGAGGAGCTTGTACAACGTCAAGGCAGAGGTTGTAAGGTTCTTCTCCTTTGAATTAATACAATCAAGCTCATTTTTCTCAACAAGTATCTCATGTTATTTGTTTCATGGACTCCTTGACTTTCATGTTAAATATGTTTTATAATACTGGTTATTCAGGTGCTATTTAATCGTTTTCCTTGTTTGTGCTTGTAGGTTTGTGACAAAGGAACTTACTTGGATCAAGGAGCGAAGGCATCTCCAAACTCGCGTTGGACATGAGGTAGGCCTTAAACACATTTTTTTTCCATTATTTATAAAGCGAATTTAGAGAAAGATAGTGTCTGGTTGGTTTGTTTGTCATTAGGTCTTCATTAGATTCTAGGAAGGTCTATCTTGTCCGCAAGATCGACTCATTCCACGTGACACTATGCTCCTCTGGAATATCTTTTACCCTGATATTCAATTTTTGGAAGTCCTCAATGTGCTCCATCATTGAACCCTTTTATTTGAGGTTTATCAATTGGCTAAAAAAAGTGTTGCTTTTTGTATCCTCATAATGTGCTATCATTCCTTCTGTAAAAATTTCCCAAGTGACAATTTGTTTACGAGAGAAAAGCCATCGATACCATACAAATTGATTTGGTTCGAAATATAAAGTTACAATGTGTACATTTTGTGTGTTATGCACATTATGGAGATCAAAATATTGCTCCATA
The DNA here is from genome assembly GCA_000404065.3 of Pinus taeda. Classification (NCBI taxonomy): domain Eukaryota; kingdom Viridiplantae; phylum Streptophyta; class Pinopsida; order Pinales; family Pinaceae; genus Pinus; species Pinus taeda. The sequence goes on from APFE031229814.1 coordinate 3,839, forward strand.
TGTAGTATCCATGTTACGGAATCCTTTCCATCAAACTTCCTCATATCGATATTTGGAACATGGTGGGTCTTTGTTTGAATGTTAGAGTCTATGAAATCATTATTAACATTTCTTGTGTTCTCATCATGATTTTCCTCTACTACCCTTTCGCCATTAAGAATCCTTTCTTGTAGAAACTTTGTCAAACCTTCCATGTATTTCTTCAAATCTACAATGTTTTCATTCTTCGAATCATGATTAACATTTCTTTTGCTCTCATTATGAGTTTCCTCTACTACCTTTTCGCCATTAGGAAGTCTTTCTTGTAGCAACTTTGTCAAACCTTCCTTCCACCTTCCATTCCATCCATCTTAACTTCCACACCATTCATCTTAGCTTCCACACCATTTATCTTAGCTTCCACGCCTTTCTTTAAACCATCAATCTTAGCTCCTGTTACCTCTTGTGAGAGTGAAATTTGTTGCACTTGGTCTCAAAATTTTGATATATCATGTTGCATTTCTTCCTCTTCTTCATGAGTCATGCTAGAGCTTTTAGGTTTCTTACTATGTGTTTCCATTTTCTTTCTTCAGGGCATCAATTAATGATAATTATGCTTCACTATGCCCTTTGAACTTCAAACTAATTTTTCAACCCAAACTTATGCAAAATTTTAAAAAGGCTAAGTGACACCTTTTTTCTCTTTGTAGAAGCTCGATATTGAATATGTTGTATCTCTTTAATTGCAGATCTCCAAGGTCTGAATTTGCTTCCTATGATATCCCTCTGATTCCTCTTTTGAATGTCACCAATCTTATCAAAATTGGATTCTCCAAGAAAACGTTATGCCCAATCTCCCAAGGTGACCTGATTATATAATTTTTCATTGGAGTGAATTTGTATGACATGCCACGTGTCACTATTTCGACCTTTGGATCTGAAAATGATACACAAAAAACTACAGTTTTTCCTCGTTCTGTAACTTCTTATGAAATTTCAATCTGATGCTCGAAGACAAAGTTATGACGATTTTCCCAAGGTCACCTGTTTAAAATGTAATTCGGGAGTCTGCAAAAACCCTAAATTCCTCAGATCATATCTGCGAAAATATAGTGAGACAAGATCTGAAATTTGGACCTGGTATTCAAAACGATTTTGGCTCAAACGGGTTTATTTTTTAGCTTTTGAAACTTCATAGAGAAAAAATTATAGTGAAAATTCCACGATGACCTATTTGGAGCAACGAAACCCTAGAATCCAAAGCTCTGATACTAAATGTTATGAAACCAACTCACAAAAGATAGAAAAGATAGATCAACGCCTTAGAAATCAGCCTCTTTGAGGGGGAAACATCCTTTACATCACACAAATGAACAATTCTTTGATGATGCAAATGACAAAACCTCCTTTCTATATATAGGAGTCTAAGGGGTCACAATATAATCAAAGCCGACATAACAATAATAATATAAGGGCACAACAATAACAATAGTGGGCTTCTATGGGGCACAATGGGGACAATAGGGGCACAACAATAACAATAAGGGCTACAATGACAATAGTAATGGGGGAATCACTAGTATTATAGGGACCTAACACTTAATTGGGTAAAATATTTTGAAAAATCAATTCAAAATTAGGTATGTGTGACTGTGTAAAGGCATAGAGGTATGCACACGTGTTTCAAACACAGGAAACTTGCGTATACGTGAGTCTATTTGAGGAAAAAAACATGTATACGCTATTGTATCCCTAAAAAAATGTGTATAAAAGGCTCAATTAAGAAAAATAAAAGATCAAGGCCTAATCCAAAAGATCAGACTTGATGCCTGGGAAGCTAATAAGTCACTGACACTCTAAAAACAAGAAATCAAGAAAACAAACCTTGATCAAGAAAAAACAACCCAAACTAGGAAAAACAAGAATGTTTTCTCCAGTGGATTCACCAATTCTGTTGTGGGTGGAAACACCCTAGGGTCTTGGGTTGAAAATCCCAACAAAGTGGAGGGCATACAGCAAAAAGAAATACGCAGACAAACAATCTAAATGCTTAAACTATTGAAGTAGGAAGAAGTGGTATTACCCGAAGGTCCTACGTTTGAGGTCGATCCTGCAAGGTCCAAACCTTCTGCCCCTTCTGATGCCTTTAGAACTTGTAACTTATCCAAGAAAACCATATACAACAACAGTAATAGAAATCATGTTCATGATATAGGTGTTAGATCATATAAGAAAGTGAGCAAATGAGCATTCACATAAGATTTATAAGCAAATCATAGTATAGATTAATGCATAAACACAATAAATATCAGGAACATAAGAACATTTCTTTATTGATGTAAGCTAAATAAAATGTGGAAAACTACAACCTGAGTCTTCCTCCAACTCCAAGTAGAACCATCCTCTGGATCCGTCCTGCCCAGGCCTAAGCAATCTTCCTCCATCGATACACACAAGGATGTCATAAAAGGGATGAAGGACATCTCTAAGCAAGAAATAAAGGTTTCCTATAAGTTGGGAGTGTAGGAGGCACAGGGATTTCTTTAGACTCGATTAGGGATGTAATCAACTATAATATCAATATCTCATCTCTTCTCCCCTTAGGCCTTCCCATGGAGGTTTATTTATACTTCTCTAAATTAGTTTTTTTTCAGTTGGGAAATAGTTGGGCCACGGGCTACATTAGGTGAGTAATAGATAAAACCTATAAACTCGGCATGAATTTAATGAGATTATTTATTTTTTAGTGTTTTAACACATATACGTCAGTTGGGTATAGACTGGCCCATGTGTACACGCTTTTTATACTTGGCAAAGTGGCGTATGGGAAGTAAAACATTGTTTTTTAGAATTTAGACCAAGTTTGGAAAGGAAGGGTTTCCCTGGGCCATAACTAGAACATCAAATCTACCAATAGTGGTAAATGGTGCTATAACATGTATCAATCGTGAACTCAGTAATAAATCCACCCAAAATACTATCGATCCAATAATCGATAGCCTTCACGACCTTGTTTTCTGATCCTTCCAGGCACTTTACTAACTTTAGAGTCCACACAATAGGGTTATCCAACTTCCAAGTACCTTGACCATTTTCCAATGTGTCCAACCATTCGTATAATTCACATAGAAAAGAAGAGAAGAAAACTTCATGTTACTCTGTATACAGGTATCTCTGCAACCACTCTTCTTTCAACAGGCACGGATTCCTGTTTTCTTGAGCTGCAAACTCGTGCAGCTTTCGATCTATCCACTTTTCAATCTCCTTCTTAGTCAGTAGACACTTATGCCACATAACACATTCCTCAAATAGATCCTGCTCCCGGCAATGGAACCATTTGTTGGCTTGAGGTGGCTTGGACCCAGGTTCAGAGTTAGTTGCGCTAACCAACAAAACCCTACACTAACGGCCCTTTCGGCAACAAGATGCGTAGCGCAAGCTACAGTCTCAATTGAGGAATATTAGGGGATGCTAGAACCAGATTTTTGCATCCAAAGGACTATGTGATGTGTTTCTATCAACTTAGGACTTATCTTGACCTTCATGATCCCTAACCCTTAAAACCCAAAAATTGCATTACTTAATATTAGCAAATTTATGCCCTTCACCGGTTACACTAAACATTCATAACATTATATAAATACACAGATCTAAGTCTTCGCGAATATATTAAGTACTTATCCTGATTAATTGCATTCAACAGATCAAAATTATAGCAAATTCAGAAAGAAACAATAATACACAAAATGCACAAATAATTCTCCAAAAACAAGCCTTTATTATGCTTAGATATTAAGTTCCAATCCTTTCCAACCCTGCCCACATAGATGCAGGGACCTGCACACTCAACTAGGGACTTACCAAGGTCTCTGCGCACAAAACAGCAGGAGCCTTCCCCTTCGCTCAAGTACATAATAGGAAAAGCAAACCCAAAAATTTCCCTTCTATGCTCTTGCTTACTTCTATATCTCTTCTATGACTCATTTTTATATGATTCTTTATTACAATACCATGGTTCGTGAACCATGGGTGGATCACAAAAAAACTTGACTCTTAATAAACTAAGGGGCTTTGACCTTCCAAAATCCCCTTTGACTCCTATCGGTCTACGCTACTCATGTTCCGCTCCTCAAAATGAGGATACTTTACAATAATTGACAAAACTTTAAAAAATGTGACCCCAAGGGACCCCATCCCAACAATTACGCCTCATTTTTCTTTCTTCAAAATATTTTTCATGCCATGAGAGCTTATTATCTTCCTCGGTTTCCTTGTGATACCCCTTAATTAATTTTCTTTCCTTCCTAGAAAAAATTCATGAAAAAATATTGAAAATTAAAATGTATCCCCCCCAAATATTGTTACCATTAGACTCCTAATACAACATCAACACCACCCATTGGAATGGAAAACATTGGACTATTCAATACATATTCCTCCATGGTAAACTTGATATTATGGAACTTCCCTGAGCAATTTATAGTTCATCTATTTTCAACCATCACTTGATGTCACTTTGGTGTTGGATATAGAAAGCAATTCAATTCATTGGCTATCTTACAATGAATAAAATTATGGGTACTACCTTAATCAATCAGCTCTATTACCTTTTTCTTCTTGATATATCCTTATATATTGAGAATTTGAGGAGTGGTAATTCTCGCCAATACATTACAAGATATAGTTAGATTTATTTATTCTTTGTCTGAAGTTGGCTCTTGGTGCATATCTTCTTATTTTTTATGTTTCTTGTTCCTTTTCTTCCTCCTCTTCACAATCTATGTAAAATAATTTATTCTCAGCACACTTATGATCTTTAGTGTATTTTCTATCACAATTGTAACAAGGCCCTTTTTCTCTTCTTTCTCAAGTTGTTGTGGTGTCAACCTTGTAGGTTGTGGGAGGCTACATGCAGCAACACTTCCATGTTTATAGTTATGCGTGGTAGACTTCCTTGTTGCCATAAATTTTCTTTCAACTTTTCTTTCCATCCTAATGCATTCTCTAATGACTTAGGTTCCCAAAGGCAAAACTCACGTTGGATTTTATCCTTTAGAGTCTCTATGAAGACATCAATCATATGCTCCTCTAGAATATCATTTACCTTGATATTGAATCTTTGGAATTCCTCAATGCACTCCATCGTTGAACCCTTTCATTTGATATTTATCAATTGGCTAAAGAAGGTATTTCTCTTTGTATCCTCATAACTTGCCATGAATTCCTCCATAAAAATTGTCTGCGTGACAATTGATTTACAAGAATAAATCCATTGATACCACACAGACTAATTGGGTTCTAAATATAAAGATGCAATGTGTACCTTTTATGTGTGTGTCACATCATGTAGATCAAATAATTGCTCCATCTGAAGTATTCATGTTACTAGATCCTTGCTATCAAACTTCCTTATATCGTTATTTTGAATGTGGTGGATCTTCAATGCTCCCTATTTAATTCTTCCATTGTCATTGTCATCTATTTAATGCTTCCTGAAACAATTTTAGTGAAATTTCCAAAATGACATGTTTGAAGCAGTGAAACCCTAGAATCAAGAGCTTTGTTACCAAATGTTATGTAACCAAATCACAAAATAGAAGAAAATATAGATCAATGACTTGAAAATAAGCTTCTTTGAGAGGTAAACCTCCTTTTACATCACATAAATGAACAATTCTTGGATGATACATATGACAGGACATCCTTGGTATATATAGGAGTTTAAAGGGTCAAAATATAAACAGGGCCTACATAACAATAATAATGTAAGGGCTCAACAATAACAATAGTGGGATTCTATGGGGCACAACAATAACAATGTGGGGGCTACATGGGGCACAACAATAACAATATGGGGGGTACATTAGTATTATAGTGACCTAACAAGCTGAATATCAAGGAGAGTTTTATCTTTTTCTTTTTCTTTTTCTTTTTCTTTTGTGGTGGTTTTCAAATGCTTAGCTCATTGGATCTGAGGCTTAATTTGACCTTACTCTGAGGACTTATTTCAACCATCTTTAGGGAATCTATGAGCTATATTTGGACATGTTGAAGATAATTTACTAAGGCCCATTTTGTCCTGTATTTGAAGTAAAATTTGGCCTTGTCTTAGGGCATCTTTGGAGGCTTATCTTCAAAATTCTTGATGCTTAACAGAAGATCATTTTGAGGCCTAACTTAGACCTATTTTAGGGCATATTTCTGAGGATAATTAGGCCTAGATTAGGGCACATTTTTCTAAGCTTGAAGGAGTTCAAAATTAAGGCATATTGATTGGTGTAGTAGGCCAAGCCCTACTATTACAAACCAAACTGATCCCTCTCTGTGATTACTTGTGTAAAATATGTGACAAATCTGAATTTTGTGTTGAAATTGAAAATATTTCTTGGAGTATATTTCTACACTGGCTTTGTAGCATACCATTGATATTTTGAGAAGTCCTTGATACTTGTTTATAGCATATATTTTGTGCTCGTCTTACATTTTGAAGCAAACTTCAAGTAGAATTTGATATAGAATTTTATGTCTGCAGTGGACCTCTTCTGGAGTTATCACTTACTAAAGCAAATATTGGTGGAAGTCTTTATAAATCTTTAAGTAGGCCTCTAGTGAAGTTATGGAGTGGATTGTTTGAGCTAATATTGAAGATATTGTATGGAAAATCAAAGTCAAGTAAGGGAACTTGCATTGAAAATGTGAGGGTATGAATGGTGTTGTAATTGGGTCATTGTCCATGATACGAGAGCCCAAGAAGTTTTATTTTATCTTTATATTCTATAGGGTGGCAGGGTGGTGCTAGGAAAGGAAGTTGTAGCTTCCTTCAGGATGTTTTCACCTCCTTCTAGTGGAAGTTGATAAATATTGGGGTTGTACTCCTTCTAATTGTAGCTGATAAACTGGAAGTCATAGCTTCCCTTGTAATATATATACATCTTGTGTTTATTTTATGTGATGTTATTGGTTAATTTTTTTGATACTTAAATTGTTGAAATTTACGAAATCTTGATTCACGCCCCCTCTCAGTATTTCTAACAATCAATATCATAGTGGGTTACCCTCTAATAGTCTAATAATTAGAGGGAAGATTGTGAGCATATATACAAATGGAAGGCATCTCTTCAAGAAAATATTTGGTGTTTGATGGAAATGATTATCCACTATGGAGAAATTGCATGGAACTTATTTGAAGGATTTAGAAGTGGATTTTTGGCTCTCCATCATAATGGATACAAAGTTCCTAAAAACACTCGAACCGATGATGATGAGAAGAAGTTATTTAGCAAAAATTAAAAATCTCTTCATACCATCATGGATGGATTTTCAAGAACCATTAAGTCCAATGTGATGTCCTGGACCATAACCAAATAAGTTTGGTAAACTTAAAACTATGTATGAAAATGATGATAAAGTTGATGAGCCCCAGAAATGAGTAATTTTATGGGCTCATTCAGCCTCCTAATTCGAATTAATCCACCATTCTCATTATTTTATTGCATTTTTTTTATTATATTTATGCTAATAGAGTGAATTGGGTTAGTCATTATGCCAACAAGTCTAATGTGTGCTTTATGCAGTATTTTTTGGTCAATTTTGAGACAAAATCAAAGGTTTAAATGAGCACTTGGCAGCCAAATTTGTGGAAAAACAAGGGATAGGATTTATAGGAAGGTGTCCCCTTCATATATGAGCCCTTACCTCGAATTCTCCATCAAAAACTCGGAGCACAAGGGGCATCCAAGCAAGTCAAGTAGGATTGCTGTTAACTGCAAGTTTTGGCAGCCGAGTCCCTAAAGTTTAGGAGGACTGTTGGGGTCCTCAATTTGTATAAATAAGAAGCCTTAGGGCCTCATTTGGATTTAGCTAGTTAGTCATTTTGTTAGTTATATCTTATTCAGATGTTAGTTAGATTTTAGTCAGTAGGTTAGCTCTGCATTTCAGCACATTTTCAAGCTTTTTCTTATAGACAGTTTCTGGGATGTAACTATTATTTTTTGATCAATAAAGATGAATCCAGCTTTGTACCAGCTCTAATATTTCTTAGGAGTTTGTAGCTCTTAGGGTTGGGCCCAACCCAAGTGCCTTGTACCTCCTTTGTGTACTTTCATGTGTTTTTGTTGCATTCATAGAATAATTTCTGTTATCTAGATTAAAATCTTGTTTTGTTACTTAAGTTGCTTTTGATGATTAAAATAGATTTTCATGTTTCAGGTTGATTTGATAGTTTGGTAAAGGAAAATATCTTCAAAAAAGGCCATCAAGCAACCCTTGATCTCACCTCTCGCTCCTTGGGACCATGAGCTGAGACCAAGGCATACTTGCTACCACAAAAACATTGTTTTGCCTTTCAATGCAATTGCTAGTGTTAGATTTTTTAGTTGAAAAGTTGATACCAGTTGTGCTTGCATATTTAGGTCTATTCTTTCTTGGTTTTCATATTTGTTTTACATGATTTTCTGCCAATAAACTTCTGTTCATCATGTTTCTGGTTTCTAGGTCAAAATAGCTAGATCTTTGGTTTGCGTGGTCTTTGTTTGGTCAGTTTTGGAAAATAGTGTGCAGAACACCTGTGATGCCTTCCTGCCTATCTTTCCTCCATCAGAAAACTTGCTCCAACCCCCTAACTCAGATTCTTCCCTTTCATTTGCCACCCCTTTTCCAATTTGACCTAATTCCCATATCTTTGTGCAACCTTGCTCCCTCCATCCTTGAACCAAATCCAATCGCCTTAACCACTCCTCATCCTCATACACCAAGTCCTAGACCTCCTCACACCCTTATCCAACCTCCATTTCCACTTTCCCACCATTTTTCCTCCATCAACCCTCCAAAATCCTCTTTTCGGAACATCCTGTAGAAGCTACATTACATCCTGTAGAACCCCTGTAGACGTCCTGTAGAAGCTCACAAAAGTGGTTTCTTGAGATCCGATCACTGTGAAACTCTCTAGAAGGGTGATAGGGACCCCTTAGGCCCTCTTCTCACCTTCCCAACCTCCTGCAAGCATTCCCTTTCACCAATCAACCTCTGCACAGTCAAAAACAGTTAAATCACATGCATAATAATTCTACCAACTTACTCAAAAATACAAAAAGATGTTTTTTCCAGATTTTACCGCAAAAGTAGCTTAGTCACATGCATTTTACCTTTCTAAAATTCGATGGCATCCATTTCCACTGCTTTCATATCTTTTCTTGCACCGGTAGGGTTAATCGGTAAAACTAGGGTTTGCTAGGGTTTGCATTTCCTTTAAGCTTTCAGATTCTTTCTACAAGTAGACTAGCCCTTTTTTAGTTAGATTTCGTCCATCACAATTAAATTCTTCTTCTAAGAGTTCATAGAAGTTGGCTTAAGCTCCTAGTGGACTTGTGCCAGCTGATCAAGTGACAGCTGCGGAAAGAGCTAGTACTTGTGCATATAGCACCGTCACTTCCAAGTTTGTTATGAACTACCAGGTTGATAAAAGTAAAGAAGGGAGCCCTAAGAGTTGCAGCATTATTGTTGCAATACTAGAGCCCACCAAAATTCAAGCATGTCAAACTTCAAAAGTATACAGCTCAGTTTGAAAATATGAAAATGGATGAAAAAGAAGATATTGTGACTTACATACTCAAGGTAGATGAAGTTGTCAACTTCATCAGAGGATTAGGAGAAATATTTGAAGATCTTTTGATCGTACAAAAGGTACTATGATCACTTCGCTTGAAATACAATGCCAAGGTATTTATCATAGAGAAACCAAGGACTTAACCAAGATGACAATGGAAGAATTAAATAGAATTCTTACAAGATACAAAATGAGAATAGATACAGAATACAAACCATCAACTAGATAAGAAAATTTTAAAGCCACAAGGAAGACAAGAAATAAAAAACTCAAGTTCGAAATAACTCCAGATGATGATTCAGATGTAAAAGAAGCAAATTTCATCAAGAAGCTAAAAAAGGGAATCGAAAAACACAAAGGTAAGTTACCTTTTAAGTGTTTTGAATGTGGAAGAATAGGTCATTATGCTATAAGAGATATATTTTTAAGGAAAAGAAAAGTTTCCACAAGAAAACTATTTATTCCAAAGAAGACAACATCTCTTCAAATGAAAGTGATACAGAAAAACCAGATGCAAGAGAAGTTCTCTTCATAGCCCAAGAAAATCATGATGACAAAGAGGTCCATGATTCATATGATGAAGAACCAAATATGAGAATATATTATTTCTGGGGACTCAGAAAATATTTAGAGACCAAACAGGAAGATAAATATTTTCAAGAAAAGTTAAAGAATAGTGAAAATGAAAATGCCTTGCTTAGAAATAAAAATTGAGAATTGAAAAACTTACTTGAGGAGTGTGACAAAGAAAATATCTCTTTAAAGGTCCATCTTGAATAATCAAAGAGAATAGAAGAAGTTTTGAAGACCCAAAAAAATAAGAGAGGGGAAGAGCGTAAGAAGCTCGAAGAAGAAGTTGTGTCATTGAGAGATGAAGTAGATAAGCTCAATAAGAACTTGAACAACTCACTAGTGTTGGATAACATTATCAGTTTTCAAAGACCATAAAATGATAAAAAAAGTATTAGCTATACAGGTTCATCCTCAAGCAAGGAAAACACAAGATTCAAGCCTTTAAAAGATAAAATTAAAGGATAATCTAGAAATGTTGTTTCTTCAAGAAGTTTTGTTGATGTTCCCAAGAAAATGCATCATAAAGATCACCAGCAATGGAATGAAACTCCTCCAAGGTAAGAATAACTTCATAAGATCAACCTACTCTCCTAGGTATGAAAATATTTTTCTTAGTTATTGTTACTCTTTGGGCATAAAGAAATTCATTATAAAACAAAAAGAAGATACAATTATGCATGGAGCAAGAAGGATTATGGATCTATACCTAGGAATGTCCATGAAAACTACAATCCATTTGAACCACTAATGAACCTTTTGACGGTGTTGGACCTGTCAACATTCAAGGGTATCTCCTCGGTAAGAAGTCCCAACTAGACCTCAAACCGTGTGGAGTAGGAGTCCCAGCAGTGGGTGGTAATGTAGTTCCTTGACCACGGTAGCACACAAAGGTAAGTATGATGACTTTGGTCGGAAGAAAGTGTGCGACCTTGTGGCGAGTCAAGTGAGATGCATGGGAGTTCTAACACACAGATGGGAAAAGGAATTGTGTCCCTTAGAAGCCTGTAATAGTACACAACCTAAAAGGAACACATGAGCGGAATGACATCATAAGTTAGAAGCAGAATAGTCAACAAACCAAAGTGACGAGTTAATCCAACAACAGGTCTTCAAAAAGATTCATATAATTGCATACAAAATAGTCCATAAGAAAATGTGTAAGTTAAAAAACATACATTACTAAAGTAACGAGAATAGTCAAACTACAATAACATCATATGCATGAAAATGTGTTGGTTCATTTATATTATTGAGTGAAATTTACATCCAGACATACACCATTAATAGACACTAGCCCCATGAGTGGAACATTATAGTCAACACCACCTACTCCTCCAAAGAATTGTACTCGCTCTATGCTATGGAGAATCCAAGGCTCGTCACAATACTCCCAAGACTTCTCTAATCCTAAGCCTAGCCAAAATATTGTCTCCCAAAAGCCTCTTCTATGAGATATGAGGTTCTATTTATAACAAGGGGTGGGGTGACCCTTGACATTCCCTTTTGACTCTTCACTCCTTTACAAATAACTATTTACATTACATAGTGATTGTTCACATTCCACTAATGACACTTGGAATTTCACTTACAATATATTTACAAATAATATACAATTTCCACATATACCCATGTGGGAAAAAAATAGGCAAGAGTCAACTTAACAAGACAAACACTATGATTCAGAATATTGGGGAAAGACCAACTCAACAACATCCTCTTGATGATATTCGATGACAAACTGATACCAAGCTTGGTACTGCACTACGGTATCCCCATATTGTTTGGTGATGTCCTTTTGGAAACAAACTCTTGCCTCCATTGCTCCTGGGTATATGGTCCTGAAACCTTTGTCCAAATCATCTTGAAGCATGTGCAACATTGTCCTGAGTATGGTTGGACCACCAACGTACTTTCGCATGTTTTATGCACTCAGTTACAAGTCATCGTTGGTGGCCACTCGCATTAACTGCTCCATGTACGTATCAACCTCCAACTAGACTTGGCTCTTCTCAATGGATTGGGTGAGGGAACCGATTGAAGGGATCGTGTGTGTCCTCACCATGACATCCAGACTCTTGAACAATTGTGCATACGAAGCCTCAATTTTGTTGATGAGTGGAGGGATCTTCTCATAGTTCTGGATCAGCATCTGGATCCGTGCTTTGTCTAGCTCTGTCTGTGGCTTCATTATCTTATGCAAATAGAGTGGGGCTCCCTTGTATCTCATTGTCCATTCTTGTATGTGTGTAATAGCAGCATGCATGTCCTTGAGAGTTTGGGAAATATTTATGCACTGTTACTGAAAACCATATAGATGGAAAATTTCCTTGTGTACAGTGACAAATCCATCATAAATTTTCTGCATGGTGGTCTCAAGAGTTGATACTTCAGCAAGTATCACTTTCCTCATCTCTGCCATAGTCGATCTTGCGAATTGTTCTGCCCTCTGCCTGGCCGCTTGAAAGTCCTTTGCCATCTCATCATTCTCTGCTAATAAGAACTTGATATTTGAGCTCGTGGCTTCTGCATAAGCCTTAGTGGCATCAACCATGGCAGCTAGATGCTTTCTAACATCTTACACTATATCCCTTTCCTTCATAAATGCAGGTGATGTGTGATCATCCCGAAAATTCTTTCTCTACACCTGTACAATCTTTTGTTGCAACTCATCAAAGGATATATTGTACACATCCATCATTACATCATTGTCAAGGAGAATAGAATCTCCTTTCTCGCTCGAGATTGGTTCTGATACTAGAGGTGGTGGAGATTGCAGGGCGACCTTGGATGCTCTCAGCATGAGTTCAGTATCTTGGTCATGTGGCTCCTGTGCCAACTCCGTTTCCATCTCTTCAACCATTTTCTCAATCTGCTGAGAAAGTTTCGGATCTTGCTCACCCTCTTCTTCATCTACTGGTTTTTCTAACTCTTCAACTTGTATTGGCACAGTTTTCTCTATGATCATGCCTTTCCCTTCTTCTTGTTGTTGTTTCTCCTTCTCTTTCATCTCTCTCCTTCTTAGCTCTTGCTCTTCTTCTAGATTCTTATTTGTTTCCTGCAACTTCATTTCTTCTTTCTCCAACCTTTGTTTTTCTCTCTTCCTTTTCTCTGCTCTCTTTATGCATTGTTGCCACTTCGCCTCCACTACCAAAGTTTCTTTCTCAACGAGAGGATATTCTTTGAACTTGTAGTGTTGCTCAACCTCTCGGTTATCGACAATATTTCTCTTGCCTTTGTCTTGTGTCAATTTTCTTCTTATTGTTGTTGTTTTTGTTTCTTCCTATAGCGTTGATGCCTGTAGAGCAACTTTCCATTCTATAGAAATGTTGACTGGTTCATTGAGCTTGGAGGAGTTCTAACAGTACCTCCAAGGATCTTCCTCTTCCCAATGAAATGTCTTGTGGATCCATGGATAATACACCTCTGCACAATGGTTCTTGCATATACATTGGGGATTGTATTGATTGTAGTCTTAGGTGTCAAACTCAACCTTTTCTAATTCCTTGGCCTCGAAATCCGCATCCTTCAAGCTCCTAATCTCATTCAATCCAAACTGCAAAGGAAGAACGGGCCATGGTGCCTTCTTCCTCCTATGCAGCCCTACTGATAACCCTCTGGAGATGTGATATGAAACCTCTTGCATGACCAACTTATCCGTGGAAAACCTTGGTAGCACATGCGAAGGCTACTCTCTGCCAAACATCCTATTGAAGGTGCCACCCAGTGAGGCATACTTGCCTACAATGTTAAGTAATTCCTCTATCACTTCTTAGGACATGCAAGTTGGATCCTGCTCAAATATCAACTTGTAAATTGGGATGATGAAATGCTCAGGTAGCCTCGCCATGACTCCTCAGTAGATGCACCCAGAAATCAACTTGCAATAAATATTCACGATAGTATTTGATGGTGTCCATGTCCAACCCATGCCAGGAAATTGATGTTGGGCATAGATTGCATCAAGTAGGTATGCAGACATATAGAATCAAGCTTTCTCATCCTTGGGCAGATTTTGGGCATTAGTCACATGCACTTTCAGATGAAGAGCCAATAGATCTGACCAGTTGAATGGCCTTCAGTCATTCGCCAACTGGTCTAATACAACCACCCAATTCTACGAAAAGGTCTTCGTGCTATCTTGACCATACAGTCAGCATGAAAATATGATCAAGAGTTGGTAGGCCTTTCTTAGTGATTAATTCTTGTAAAATTGATTGGGTGTTGATCTAAACTTTGACGACTCTTTCACCTAGCACTTTATGATGTCTCTAGTGTTCACATTGTTATGGGTGGCATATAAAATTACATCCATGCTGTTCACCGGCTATGGTAAGTGATACATCTGATGATATTTTACATCCTGAAGGTAGTAAGTTGTGTTCCACTAGCACTGCTCAATGTCATTGTCTCAGGATCGGTATGTGAGACAATCTAGTGAATTATGTCCGCACATGGGAAGGTGGGGTACAAGCATTCAACTTTATATAAGCCTAACCAGTGGATGTTAACAAAGAATTGTTGATCTTCTAGACCTTCCTTGAAATTCCCTGTAAAGATATCCTTGATTTCCTGCCATTTTATCTTCATTTCCTTCTCTATGAACAATTGTGTGTCTGCATAAACTGGCAATTTCACTAACACTTGTTCAACTACATCCCCAGTGTTGCTCTTGATAGTATCCTTTAATGCAGCTTTCTTGGAAGCCATGTTACCTGTACTGTTGAAGAGCTGCTCAAAAACTATTGTACTTGGAGATAGAGAGGACACTCATGGCATGCAAATGTTAGCTTGAAACCAAAAGCACTTCAAGAAAAGACCAAGAAATAAACTAGGCAACAACTGGGAAGTATTGTACTTGGAGATAGAGAGGACACTCATGGCATGCAAATGTTAGCTTGAAACCAAAAGCACTTCAAGAAAAGACCAAGCAATAAACTAGGCAACAACTGGGAAGTATTATGCAATTATGGCTCTCAGAAGTGAGTGACTTCCAGTATAATTTTGGCATTGTGCAGTCCCAACTGCCAGTAGGGAGGTGATGTGGACTGGAACTACGTAATGTGTAATTCAGTATGGATTGAGCTAGCTAGGACTGTGCATTACACAATCCTAGTGGACAATGCTTCAGGAATGGCTCCTGGAACTACACAATGCATAGTTGGAGCTAGGCCTTGATAGCGTCTGCACAATTCCTCGATCCGCTTTGAGATCCAGAAATGTGCAATGTCTGCCGGGAAGAGCTAAATATGGGCCAAGGAAGCCCAGGTCTACCTAAGGGCAACATAAAAATGAGAAAATATGAAAGTGTAAGTGATAGTGGTGCATATCTGAGTGGATGATGATGCATGCAATCAAAACAAGTACAGGAATCAATCAAATTGAAGAACAATGAAGCTTATGCAGAGAGTTGTCACAATGGTGACCATTAGTGCAAAAACTGGGTTATGCATGTGATACTTGGGAAAGGCAATGAAAAACTTAAAACAACACTTCTACAAGCTAAAAAAAATCAAAACTCCAGCAATCTTTCAATAAAACAGGTAAAACAACACTCTCACAAGCCAAGGAAACATAAGGGACAGAAAAAATAGCAAAAGGCTAGAAAAGCAAGACTTACCTGGAAAAAAATTTATGATTGTGTTGAAGGTTCCTAGATTTCCTCTGGAATGCCAGAGCTCCAAGATTGAATGTGCAAATGAGCTCTGGTGGCATCCATTAAATATATTTGGTCGATTTAGGGTTTATGATGTGAAGGCCAAAAGTCTAGGAAAAAGCGACACATGGCGATAGTTTCCAAAAATATCTCAAGTGTAACTCTGACTATTAAAAATATATCCCTATTGTTTAGGGATGCTTTTTCACTTCTTCTTTTTTTCTTGTTTTTGGGAAAGGCTGCCATGCATGCTCGGAGAGATTACGTAGTTCCAGGGAGAACTGTGCAACCCACTAGCACATGCATTGGGTAGTTGTTGATAGAATACTTCTGCGCAATTCCTGGGCTAAGTGGATATGGCTGCCTCTCATGCTATGCACAATTTCCTAGCTGAACGCAGGTTTCTTGCTGGGTCTTTGCAATTCTGGAGCTGAAGCTCACTGTTGGCTTGAATTGTGCATTTCCCGAGAGAAAGGTTGGTTTCCCTCTAGGATTGCGTAGCTTACTAAGGCAAGCCTTGAACCGAATTGCAACCAATTCAAGAGGTTAGCTTGAGGTTAGACAACAAAGAAAGAGAGCTATAAATAAAAATATAAAACTCAATGAAATCACAAGTACCTGGGTTAGTGCAAGATAAGATATGGAGATTTTAATATGAAGGCTCCAAAACAAAGTGTAGACAAATTTTTGGAGGGTGCTTGTGGCCACTACAACATTGGAGACACAATGGTAGAACTACAACTCTTTGTATGGGCCTTGTCTCGTGTAAATAAAGTCTAACTCTTTTGGAAGTATTGTTTGATTCTTTGATTGTCATGGCTTCTTCACTAGCTTGAGTTAAAGATATAGTCCCTACCATTCTCTTTTATCAACAACACACATACCAAGAGAAATCAACTAATTTGTGTCAATTAGGGATGAGGGGTATATTGATGCACAAGTAATATAAACTTTCATATTTTTAGTTTCATCTCTGGTGTTGCTCCGCTGCCATCAGGTCTGTTCAGTACCCTGACAGAGTCACTTCAGGAACACAAGAATTTCTCTACTGCGAGTGAGCTTGGAAAGTACCCCTACTGATTTACTTGCTTCATCTCCCTGTGTAGGAAGCCTTTCTCTTCTTTCGCCTTTATTTTATTTTAAAAAAAAAAAAAATATTTTTTAGAGAAATGTGCATAGGATTTATTTCATGAGGCAGAAGAAGGATCCTAACTTATTGAGAATAGAAGAGGTTGTCCCTTCAGAGAAGGATGTTTATATATACCTCTAACATACTTGTAAAGGTTTTACCCCTTCACCTTACTCTACTTGACTGAGTTGGCAAGGGTTAACCGGATATAGAAAAATGATTAGAGTAGGCGGTACCACTTACAAGTGGAAGCGTTGTGACTTCACCAAGACTCACTCTAAAAGGAACGTATTTTCCATTAGGGTATCATTGACTAAACGAAACGCACGATCTTCACAAAGAGAGGGAATAGACAGATAACTAAATGTTGATAGTTGTACAAGTCCTCTTGTATTTTACCTTGCTTGTCTCAAGAAGCCAAACACAGTTTCATA
This sequence comes from Pinus taeda, assembly GCA_000404065.3. NCBI lineage: Eukaryota > Viridiplantae > Streptophyta > Pinopsida > Pinales > Pinaceae > Pinus > Pinus taeda. Next base: position 21,211 of record APFE031229814.1, read on the forward strand.
GGGAAACTAATCCTACAAGTGCATAAAAATTCAAACAAGAAAAGGAAAGAAGTAAAATGAAGAAAAACCAAGTAAGAAAAAGCAAAACAAGAAAGAAAACAATATTCCTACTCCTAAGCTAAATAGACAATGGGCCTACTCACGTGAAATGATATTTCCAATGTAGCCACTGGTGCACTGGTTGACCCATGTAAGTGATGGCATGGCTTACAAGAAATATATTCAAGCAAACCAGCAAACAAGAAAGATAAAGCAATGAAAACCAACACGTTCGAAGTTTGAATGTGTCCACTAAAAAGAAAAGATTAAAAGCACATAAAAGGAACTCTGCAGACGTATCATGGTTTTGTACACTGTGCACAGATGAAAATCATGTACACACTTTCGACCTTGAAAAATGAGCAAACATGCAGAAAGAAGAAAACTTTCATTTCGCAACATGGCTTGCTATGTATGACTCCTTGAGTGCATGACAGATAGGATCATGTGATTTTCGTGGAGGATGTCAAAAATGTAGATCATATTGATTTTCAATGTGAATGAGAGAGGAATGAGGATCCTATGGTGATTCAACAGATTTCTGATCGGAAATGGGACTAACCTCAAGGGTACAAGAGCCTAACATAACCATCAACTCGAGCTAAAGTGCCTCGATAGCTTGATGGGTTTCCACTTCATTAGTAGGTATATAATCAAATATCAATGGCTTAGAAATATCAACAGTAAATGAATCAGAATCATGACCAAATGAATGAGTAAAAAGATTATGATAGCCATGATCATAAAATTTAAGATGGACATTGGCATCCTGATGACCTCAAAAATCATACAGAGGGGTTGATAAGAAACATAATTTTTCACCCTCTAAATCTCCAAAAATTAAAGATGAGAGGTTGAGTGGATTCAGGAAGAAAGATTTTCCTCTCCATGATAAAATGACGGACTGACATCCTATGTGTTTTGTAAATGATTAGAAGTAGAGACATTTGGGGATGAATTTTCACAAGAAAAATAAAAAGTGTCAGAATCATAGAAGATGTCAGGATAGAGCGGATGAGGTGTGGACAGAAGTAGGTCATCCTTCACTGCGGCTTCTTCTTCAGATTCCCACACATACTCATCAAAAATGATAGTGTGGATTGGCTTCTCAACACCAACTCCGTCAACAACTTGATCCTCATGAACATCACATGTGGAATCCAAAACAGATGAACATAGTACATCAAAATCCAGAGGATCAACGAAACTAGAGGATAGAGGTTGAGAAAATGAGATCATGTGACAACCATTAGGCTTTCAATCCAAATCTAGGTATAAATCCAAAGTAAGTGGGGTGGGAGGAGGTGGCAGTTCAACAAGCGGATTCGCAACTTATCCCACCTCATCCTGCAGAGCTAGATCTGTCTGATGAGAGGAGGATGGAGGGTCACTTATGACAGCAACCTTTTCCACCTTAGATTTGTAAGATCTAACACCAAGGTATGATGGGAGGGGTTCGAATGATTCTAACTCATGTGGATTGTTAGATATGTGAAGAAGATACTGAAATCTTTCTCTTAGAAATTTCCAATCAACTTCATCTTCCAGGAATTAAAAAGCGAGAGTACGGAAGAGTTGCTAAAATTGTGTAACAGATTCATCAAGTGCTTTGCGTAATCCCAAAATTTTGTGATTAAGTGTTTTACAGTCGAAACGAAAGAAATCATGGCCTAACTCTATGATCATGTGATCGAAAGAGTGAATAGAGACTGCAAGCAATGTGAGACACCATTCCTTAATGTGCATTTTGAACGTGCAAGCGAACATCCCACATGAAATGTCATCCAAGGGGACTTCATTCCTATCACAGAAGCCTAAGAAGGCAACTTTGTGCCTTAACAAGGCTATTCTTCCTTCACCATCATATTTAATTAGTGACAAGTCATCGATGACATCCTCTGATACTTTGAAATCATGAGCATGAGAAAAGCATGTCAGAGTTGAGATTGTGATGTAAGTCATGAATGATGTGCAGAGAATCAAAACAGACTTTGAGGGCTCAGCTTATCATCTGGCCCTCCTTCTATCACCTGAAATGTTGATGGTATTAGACCTGCCAACATTCAAGGAGATCTCCCCAGTAAGAAGTCCCAACTAGACCTCAGACCATTTGGAGTAGGAGTCCCAACAATGGGTGGTAATGTAGTGCCTTGACCGTAGTAGCGCGCCAAGGTAAGTATGATGACTTTAGCAGGAAGCAAGTGTGTGAACTTGTTGTGAGTAAAGTGATATGCATTAGGGTCCTAACACATGGAGGGGAAAAGGAAGTGTGTCCCTTAGAAGCCTGTAATAGTACATAGCCTAAAAGGAACACATGAGCGGAATGAAATGACAAGATGTAAGCGGAATAGTCCACAAACCAAAGTGATAGGTTAATCCAACAACACACCTTCAACAATATTCATACGATTTCATACAAAAAAATTCATAAGAAAATGCATAAGTTAAACAACATACATTGCTGAAGTAATCGGAATTGTCGAACTACGATAACAACATATGCATGAAAACGTGTTGGCTCATTTATATTATTAAGTGAAAGTTCCATCCATACATACACCATTTACAACCACTAGCCCCAATAGTGGAACATTATATTCAAGACCGCCTGCTCATCCAAAGAAGTGTACTCTCTCTACATTGTGGGGAAGCCGAGGCTCATCACAATACTCCCAAGCCTTATCTAAGCCTTAGGCTAATCCTAAGCCTAGCCAAACGCTTGGCTCCCAAAATCCTCTTCTATGAGTTATGAGGTTCTATTTATAACAAAGGTTGGGGTGACCCTTGACATTCCCCTTTGAATCTTTGACTACCCTCATGACTCTTCAACTCCTTTACAAATAACTCTTTACTTTACATAGTAACTATTCACATTCCATTAATGACACTTGGAATTTCACTTACAATATATTTACAAACACAAACACTATAACTCAGACCAACTCAGAAACATCCTCTTCATGATCTTCAGTGAGGAACTAATACCAAGCTTGGTACTACACTATGGAAACCCCATACTATTTGGTGATATCCTTTCGGAAATGAACTATTGCCTCCATGGCTTCTAGGTATAAGGTCCTGGAACCTTTGTCCAACTCCTCTTGAAGCATGTGTAGCGTTGTCTTGAGTATGGTTGGACCACCAATGTACTTCTTCATTTTATCTATGCTCAGTTGGAATTTGTTGTTGGTGGCCTCTCACATTAACTGCTCCATGTACTTGTCGACCTCCAGCCGGACTTGTCTCTTCTAAATGGGTTGGGTGAGGGAACCAATTGAAGGGATCTTGTGTGTCCTCACCATGACATCTAGACTCTTCAAAAACCATGCATAGGAAGCCTCAATTCTACTGATGAGTAGAGGGAGCCGCTAATAGATTTGAATTGGCATCTGGATCAATGCTTTGTCTAGCTCTACTTGTGGCTTCATTATCTTATGCAAGTAAAGCAGGGCTCCCTTGTATCTCATTGTCCATTCCTATATGTGTGCAATAGCAGCATGTATGTCCTTGAGAGTTTGGGCAATCTTTATACATCACTACTAAAAAACTATATAGATGGACAACTTCCTTGTGCATAGTGACAAATTCATCATAAAGTTTCTACATGGTTCTCTCAAGAGTTTATACTTTAGCAAGTATCGCTTTCCTCATCTCTGCCATAGCGGATCCTGTGGATTGTTCTGCTCTCTGCCTTGTTGCTTATAATTCCTTTTCCATATGATCATTCTCTACTATAAATAACTTGATATATGAGCTCGTGGCTTATGCATAAGCCTTAGTGGCATCGACCATGGCAGCTAAATGCTTTCTAACATCTGACATTATCACCCTTTCCTTCATAAATGCAGGTGATGTGTGATCATTCAAGAAATGCTTTCTCCATGTCTGTACAAGCTTTTGTTGAAACTCGTCAAAGGATATACTATACACATCCATCACCGAATCATCATCAAGGAGAATAGACTCTTGTTTGTTGCTTGGGACTGGTTCTGATAATAGAGGTGGTGGAAACTGCAGGGTGACCCCACATGCTCTCGACATGAGGTAAGTATCTTGGTCCTGTGGCTTTTGTGCCAATTCCGTGTCCATCTCTTCAACCATTTTCTCAATCTGATGAGAAAGTTCCTGATCATGCATCTGCTCACCATCTTCTTCATGTGCTGGTTGTTTTGACTCTTCAACATGTATTTGCATCACTTTCTCTATGATTGTGCCTTCCCCTTCTTCTTGTTCTTGTTTCTTCTTCTATTCCCTCTCTCTCCTTCTTTGCTCCTACTCTTCCTCCAGAGTCTTCTCAATTTCCTGCAACTTCCTTTTTGCTTCCTCCAACGTTTTATTTTCTCTCTTCCTTCGCTCTGCTCTTTTTATGCATTGTTGCCTCTTCGCCTCCACTGCCAAAGTTGATTTCTCAACGAGGGTATCTTGTTAGGTCCCTATAATACTAGTGATTACCCCATTAGTATTGTAGTTTTATCCCTTATTAATATCGTTGTGCCCCTCTTGTCCCCATATTTTTATTATTGTGCCCCATAGAATCCCTCTATTGTTATTTTTGTGCCTTTATATTCTTATTGTTAGGTCCGCTGGGTTATATTGTGACTCAATAGCCTCCTATATATAGAAAGGAGTTTTTGTCATTTGAATCATTAAAGAATCATTCATTTGTGTAATGTAAAGGAGGTTTCCCCCTAGAAGAGGCTGAATTCTAAGGCGTTGGTCTATCTTTTCTATCTTTTTGTGAGCTGGTTTCATAACATTTGTTATCAGAGCTTTGGATTCTAGGGTTTCACTGCTCCAAATAGGTCATCGTGGCATTTTCACTATAACTTTTTTTCTTCGACATTTCAATAGAAAAAAAAAAACCCACTTGAGACGAAATCACACTGAACCTCGGGTCCGAATTTCAGAGCTTTTTGTGCTATATTTGCGGAGATATGATCTGATGAAGTTGGTATTTTTGCAGACTCATGAATTACATTCCAAACAGGTGACCTGGGGAAAATCATCATAAATTTCTCTTTGAGTATCAGATTGAAATTTCGTAAGAAGGTACAGAAAGAGGACGAACTATAGTTTCTTTTATATATTTTTCAGAGCCAAAGGTCGAAATAGGGACTCGTGGCACGTCGTACAAGTTCGCTCTTCTGAACTAGTCTATAATCAGGTCACTGTGGGAGATTTCGCATAACTCTTCCTTGGAGAATCCAATTGGGATCAGACTGGTGGCATTGGAAATAGGACACAGAGGGCTACTTCAGGTCACAATTTCAGAACTAGATGATCTAAAATTACGAAGATACATCAAAGGCAATATCGAGCTCCTACAAAGTGAAAAAAGGTGTGTAGATTTTTTTAAATTTTTGCATAAGCTTGGTTTGAAAAATTATCTTGAAGGAATTCAAAGGGCATAGTAGAGCATTATTATTGGTAAATGATGCCCCGAGGAAAGAAAATGTAAACGCCTATTAAGCAACCTGAAAGCTCTAGCATGACTCATGAAGAAGAGGAATAAATGCTACATGATATATCAAAATTACAAGAACAAGTGCAACAAATTTCACTCTCACAAAAGCTAACAGAAGCTAAGATAAATGGCATGGAATCTAAGATAAAGGGCGTG
>APFE031229814.1:31827-49547 GCA_000404065.3 Pinus taeda
ATAGAAAGGAGGTTTTGTCATTTGAATCATCAAAGAATCATTCATTTGTGTAATGTAAAGGAGGTTTCCCCCTCAAAGAGGATGAATTCTAAGGCGTTGATCTATCTTTTCTATCTTTTTGTGAGCTGGTTTCATAACATATCTTCTTTGAACTTGTAGCTTTTCTTAACCTCTAGTTTCTAAAAAATCTTCCTCTTGGCTTTGTCCTGTGTTGGTTTGTTGCTTATTATTGTTTTTTTTGTTTCTTCCTACAGTTTTGTTGCCTACAAATCAAATTTTCATTCTATAGCCATGTTGACTGGTTCATTGAGCTTGAAGGAGTTGTAACAGTTCCTCCAAGGATCTTCCTTTGCCCAATGAAATGTCTCGTGGATCCATGGATAATACACCTTTGCATAGTGGTTCTTGCATATACATTGGGAATCATACAAATTGTGGTCTTTGGTTCTGAACTCAAACTTTTATAATTCCTTGGCCTCAGCATCCACATCCTTCAAGCTCCTGATATCGTATAATCCAATCCTAAAAGGAAGAGCAGGTCATGGTTCCTTCTTCCTCCTATGTAGCCCTACTGATAACCCTGTGGAGATGTGATATGAAACTTCTTGCATGACCAATTTATCTGTGGCAAACTTGGTAGCACATGCGAAGGCTTCTCTCTGCCAAATATCCTGATGAAGGTGCCACCTGATGAGATATACAGTCTGTAATGTTAAGTAATGCCTCCATCGCTTCTTGGGACATGAAAGGTGGATCTTGATCAAATATCAACTTGTAAATTGAGATGATGAAATTGTCAAATAGACTCGCCATGAATCCTTGGTAGTTGTACTCATAAAGAAACTTGCAATAAATATTCATAGCATTATTTGATGGTGTTCATGTCCAACCCATGCCAGGAAACTGATGTTGCACATAGATTGCATCAAGTAGGTACGCGAACATATAGAATCTCGCTTTCTCATCCTTGGGTGGATTCCAGGCATTAGTCACATTACTTTTAGCTAAAGAGCCAACATATTCGACCAGTTGAATGGCCTTCTATCATTCACCATCTAGTCCAACACAACCACGCAATTCTGTTGAAACGTCTTTGTTCTCTCTTGACCGTTTAGTCGAAATGCAAAGATGATCAAGAGTTGGTAGGCTTTTCTTAGTGAATTAGTATTGTAAACATGATCGGGTGTCAATCTAAACATTGATGACTCTTTCACCCAGTGCTTTATGATGTCTCTAGTGTTCACATTGTTGTGGGTGGCATAGAAAAGTGCATCCCTGTGATTCACTGGTTGTGTTAAGTGATACATATAATGATAGTTTTACATCCTGAAGGTAGCAAGTTGTGTTCTACTGGCACTGCTCAATGTCATTGTATCGGTATTGGTATGTGAGACAATCCATTGAATAATCTCCACACATGGGAAGGTGGGATACCTACATGCAACCTTATATAATCTTGACTAGTGGATGTTGACATAGACTTGCCGATCTTCTAGATCTCCCTTGAAGTTCCCTACAAAGATATCCTTGATTTCCTACCATGTTACCTTCATGTCCTTTTATATGAACAGTTGTGTGTTTGCATAAACTGACAAGTTCATTGACACTTGTTCAACTACATCCCCAGTGTTTCTCTCGATAGTATCCTTTGATGCAGCATTCTTGGAAGCCATGTTACTTGTATTGTTGAAGATTTTCTCAGCAATTGTTGTACCTGGAGACAGAGAGGACACTCATGGCATGCAAATGTTAGCTTCAAACCAAAAGGACTTCAAGAACAGACCAAGCAACAAACTGGGCAACTGCTGGGAAGGATTGCACAATTATGGCTCTCAGAGGTGAGTGACTACCAATTAGATCTGCACATTTCACAGTCCCAGCTTCCAGCGGGGAGGTGATGCTGACTGGAACTACCCAATGCATAGCTCAATCTAGCTTAAGCTGGTTGGAACTACGCATTATGCAATCCTAGTCGCCAAGGCTTCGGGAGTGGCTCCTAGAACTACGCAATTCACAGTTGGATCTAGACCTTGGCAGCCTCTGCGTAATTCCTAGAGCCAAGGCAGAGCCTTGAGATTCAGAAATGTGTAGTGCATACCGGGAATAGCTAGATTCGGGCCAAGGAAGCCCATATCTGCCCAAGGGCAACATGAAAACGAGCATTTTTTAAAGTTTAAGTGGTGGTTGGTGTAGACCTGAGTGGAGGATCATGCATGCAATCAAAACAAGTGCAGGAATCGATCAAACTGAAGAAATAAGAAGCTTATGGATAGAGTCACTGCAACGATGACCATTAATGCAAAAAATGGGTTATGCATGCAGCACTTGGGAAAGGCAACACAAAACTTAAATCAAAACTCCTACAAGCTAAAACAAATCAAAACGCTAGTGTTCGTTCAGTAAAATGGGTAAAACAACACTCTCACAAGTAAAGGAAACAAAAGCGATAGAAAAAGCAGCAAAATACTAGAAAAGCAAGACTTACCCGAAAAATTTGTGATGATTGTGTCGAAGGTTCCTAGATATCCTTGGGAATGCCAGAGTTCCAATATTGAACATGACAATGAGCTCTACCGGCATCCATTTGTTAATTTTTCATAGGGAGACATTGTTATTTTCTATGATAGTTGCATTTCATAATTAATACATTAAGTTCACCCCATATCATCATTGCATTATTCAGATCTACACCATTATATGTTAGCATATGTCATTACATATAAAGAAACAACATCACTAATATCATCAATGCAGCTGAACATAAAAGGAACAGCAGAAGAAAATCATGCACACATATAGAGACACCAAGATTGGTCCAAGACTAGGGTAAAACCGACTATGTAAAAAACCCTTGCAAATATTCTTCTTCTTATATCGTCATCAAATGATGCAGCAAAAGAGAGTACAATGGTCTATAACTTTGTCTATGTAGCAAAAAAATAATGATTTCTATGAAACAGATCTAATCATGCTAGGAATCAGAACCCTCATACTAATGGTTGTAATGTGTTGTCACAAACTGATGTCAAGTGTTGTATATTGTTGTCATTGTTTCAAACACTGCTAAGCATTGTTGTCACTGTCAATGAGCCCAATACATATGTTTACAATGGAAACTAACAAATCAAATCTACAGATTTGTATAACATAAGAGAGAAACCCAGATCTACCAGATCACTAAAGTCAACTAAAGCCAAGATGTCAAACCCTAGCTCAGAACCCTTGTCGCTCTCATCAAACTGTCTTTGTGCGACTGAAAACTCCTTGGTTTCTTTCTCTGTCACTATATGTGGGTGACTATAACTGCAGGGTCACTCTCAGGAGGTCTTGATGCGAGCGACTATGGCACTATACTGCTAAAACCCAAAGTCGCACTCTTGTCGAGTTGTGCGAGTGACCGACAAACCAAAGTCGCACCCTTGCTGAGCTATGTGAGTAGCCGGCAAAACAAAGTCGCACCCTTGTCGATCTGTGAGAGCGATCGAGATGACAGGGTCACTCCCAGGGATACCTTGTGCAAGTGATCAGGGACCGGAACCTTTCGATCTACCTCTGAACCCAAAGTCGCTCTCACAAAACTATCTTAGAGTGACCAAATAGCCAAAGTCGCTCTCTTTCCCACTCTATGCTTGCAATTGAGGATGAAAAACTTTTTTCTATGCCAATGATCGAGATACAGAAAAACCTAACCCAGATCGAACCTTTCGCTTGTAATTTCATACCCTGTGTGAACTTCTGTCGATGAACCTGTGCGAGCTAAAACGAAATAAAAGAATAGAAACATTTCTTGATCAAGTGTGTTCAAATGAAATTGAGGTCTCTTATATTTATAGGATTTCTTGAGGGTTCACTTGGGGTTAAGACTAACCCAAGTAGTTACTCATGTGGTTAGAGTTGACCCATTCCATAATACATGTATGAATAAAATAATTCATAACTTAGCTTCCGCTTAACCAAATTGGGTGATCTTTAGGTCGATTTTGGTCCTCTAGAAAATGGGAATCTAATACAATCATTATATTGGTAGTTTGAGATGTCCAAGGTGGAATTTTACCACATTTGAAAAAGTTAACACTTCCTCTCAACTAGGGAGAATTCCACCTGCCAATATCTGTCCATCGAACAATATGCCATTATATCTTTGAGTGTCATCATGGATCATCTATTCCATGTAGTTGTCGTTCCATGTCCATCTCAAATATCTCATCATCACAAATCATCATTATACATCTTGATCCATCCTATGCATATTTCTACTTATCTCTTGATTGTTCCTGCTCATATGTTGAACATCCTCGGATCTAGAAGAAGAAGAATTTGATACCTGAGGGGAGATCAAGCTACCACCTTCTATCCATCAGGCTATTATCTGGAACCTATGTTGGCAGGCTACTATCTGGAATGTTTTCATCAGAGAGCATATCATTAGGGAGAACATCTCAACCTGGAATCACATTGGGGAGCAATAGGTTCCACCCATACCAAGCAATATGATACCTCATCACATAGGGGAGTAAACACTCAACCTTGGAATTTCATCGGGGAGCTATACCCTCAACCTAGAATCTTATCGGGTCATCTCAACCCATCCTATTTTCTATTGATCTTCCCATCTATGACGGAGAATAGGCATCAGGCAACTGCCAAATTGGACATATATGGATTGCAATTCTCTAAGCATAATGCCTTGCCAAGTCAACACAATCATCTTTACATAACTGAATGTTGTACTGTCAACAACAAAGTCAACTCATCAAAGTTTAGAAGCCCTATCACGACCATTATCAAAGTCATCATTATCATAGTATTAATACTTTCAACCAGGAGACATGTAGAGCTCATATCAATTATGAATTCAATTATGCCAACAAGTTGTCATCAACCATGTATTATTAATCTGAGCTTTATCAAGTCATTCTCATAATCATAACACAAGTCATTTATGTCACTAGGTACAAATTCATATGCCAAGGATGAGTCATGCAAGTTCCATTTTCATGTTGAATCACAACTATCATTATTTCAACCATTGTGCTAGGAATAAGGACACCAATATCTGAATACCTACATACGTCATCATGCCCACATAGCATTGATATTATGGCAAATAAATAATCATCAAATCAAATCACTATACATTAGGTGAAGCCCAAATTTTATATCATATAGAGATCCTATAATTAAAGCATTTCTCAATCATCAATTCAAGGTTAATGTCAAGCATCATGATAGAACATTGTTCATATATATATATATATTAGTAATCCAAATCATGCCACACAAACGTAGTGACATATCTATGTGTATGTCCCAGTCACCTGCAAACACAAGCTCAGTATGCATGTTCATGTTATGGAAAACATTCGAGATTTTCCTATTAGCATATCTTGTTGTTAACTGCAATACATCTATGGAACTGACATCTTCTAGGTGACAATCTGATTTCATGCACAATACTTCATTATATGATCAACAGTTTAACTCAACAAATTTAGAAATTAGTTAACAGTGACAAAATATGTCAGGGAGATCATGATTCAGGGTTCAGCAGCTTCAGAAAGCTTCATATGATGGTTAACAATAGTCAAATCTCTGGTCGCTCTCTTCAAGTTAGCATGAGAGTGACTTTAGCTACCTAGACGCTATCTAGGCCTTAGCATGTGTGTGTTTAGGGATGAGATCTCCTAGATCTGTGACTGCATCTGGAGCAAAATCCCTAATTTCTATAAGGGCTTCAGATCTAAGACTCTGTTGTAGATCAATACTATCATATACACGTAAATTGTACTTCAGCAGCATAGAATACAAATAGTAATAATGGTAAGAATCTTGAGAAGAGATTCTCTCTCTAACTGGGGATCCGCATCATTCATATTCATTCATGTAAGAAACATGTCTCTACTTGAGTCATGCAACAACATATCTATCAGATTATAAACATATGGCTATCAACATTGTGACATCAATCTTTCATCAAAGGTTAGACTCAAAGCAACAGATAGATCCAGCATCATATATCAAAGATTATGAACACAATAATATTTTCTGTCAAGTCATTCCATCAAGTTACTGCATCCAGTTTTACCATATGCCATCAAGAAAAGACCATAGGTAGTGCTTTATCAAAACAAAAAGAGTGTAAATCACTCTTTCCATATGATTTCATCATGCTTATCACAAATGCTACCAGTAGACTCAAGTATAGGAGTCAAGGAACTATCCTTCTATATGAAATCCATCATGACAAGTATCAAGAGTATCATTTTCTCTAAAGCGAAGGTGCTAGCCTTCTTTATAGGATCAATATATCCAATAGATAGATCATAGATGTTAGCCAAACATCAAGTGTACCAATGTATGAACATTAGACAGCCTCATAGAATTCAATAAGATCAAATATGTTCAACACCAGGTGCATAATTTCATCATAGGAGACATATATCCAAGTCACTTTCATATGCATGTATGATCCATTAAAGAAAGAGACATTCTCATCATACCCTAGGGCTTACCAAGCCAATATTTAAAACACAATATATCATGCATACCTTGTGGTATTACCTGTGCACCTTTTCATTAGTCATAGGCCACTTAAAGCACTTTGTCATCTTTTCATCAAGCGCCTCTTTGTCTCTTTCTGGCTCTGCATTTCAAAATGATCCTAAAGAAGGATCTACTCATCACATTTCATCAAGGAGGTTAGAAACATCCATATACTAAAATACATATGTATGAAGTACAAGCAATAAACATAATCATCATATCTAACAAGTAAGAAGCGTTATAAGTCAAGAAATAGTTATCTTCAATGAGAGTTGATCTTCTCCCTCTTGAACCAATCTTCAAGAGCCATCAAGGTCCATATACCAATGTTGCCTTCAAGTATCCAACCAGATTTGTTATGAATTATCCCATCTAGGGCTTCATCGGATCTTCGTCAAGTTCTTGAGAATATTTACATAGACCATGCTAGAGTTTCATACATCTAATCTCAAGCCTTTGCCACAAACCAGGGTTTTCTCTCCAACCCTAACTTCATATAATCCATCAAACCATAATTATCAAGATGCCTAGGGTTATCTTCAAACCCTAGAATTATTTTAGGTCTCCACCATCCTCTTCTTGCTTCCGTCAAAGATGTCATCGTCAAGGTGATCTCCGTGACTTTTCTTTAGCACAACTCTGATACCATGTTAATTTTTCATAGGGTGACATTGTTCTTTGCTATGATAGTTGCATTTCATCATTAATACATTAATTTCACCCCATATCATTGCATTATTCGGATCTATACCATTATACATTAGAATATACAATTACATAGAAAGAAACAACATCACTAACATCACCAATGCAACTGAACATAAAAGGAACAGTGGAAGAAAAGCATGCACACATATAGAGACACCAGGATTGGTCCAAGACCAGGGAAAAACCAACGATGGTGAAAACCCTTGCAAATATTATTCTTATTATATCTTCATCAAATGATGCAGAAAAAGAAAGTACAATGATCCATAACTTTGTCTATGTGGCAAAACAATAATTATATCTATGAAACATATCTAATCATTCTAGAATCAGAACCCTCATACTGATGGTTGTAATGTGATGTCACAAACTAATATGAATTGTTGTATACTGTTGTCACTATTCCGAACACTCTTGGGCACTGTTGTCACTGTCAATGAGCCCAATACATATATTTGCAGTGGAAACTAACAAATCAGATCTACATATTTGTATAACATAACAGAGAAACCCATATCTACTAGATCATTGAAGTCAACTGAAGCCAAGATGTCGAACCTTAGCTCAAAACCCTTTTCGCTCTCATCGAACTGTCTTTGTGCGACTGAAAACTCCTTGGTCACTCTCTTTGTCACTATATATGAGTGATTGTACTCTCAGGAGGTCTTGATGCGAGCAACGGTGGCACTGTACTACTAAAACCCAAAGTCACACTCTTGTCGAGTTATGCGAGCGACTGAAAAATTAAAGTCACACCCTTTCTGACTTTTGCGAGTGAATGACAAACCAAGGTCGCACCCTTACCAAGTTATGTGAGCAACTAACATAACAAGGTCACTCTCAGGGATACCTTGTGTGAGCAACTAGGGGACCAAAACCTTCTTATCTACCTCTAAATCCAGAGTCACTCTCACTGAACTGTCTAAGAGCAACCAGATGGCCAGAGTCACTCTCACTGAACTATCTGAGAGCAACCAGATGGCCAGAGTCACTCTCTTGCCCACTTTGTGCCTATGACTGAGGATGAAAAACTATTGTTTTGTGCCAACGATCGAGATCCAGAAAATCCTAACCCAGAACAAACCTTTCGCCTGTAATTTTAGACCGTCTGTGAACTTATGCCAATGAACCTATGCGAGCCAAAACAAAATAGAAGAATAGAAACATGTCTTGATCAAGTGTGTTCAAATGAACTTGAGGCTCTTCTATTTATATTATTTCCTAAGGGTTCACTTGGGGTTAAGAATGACCTAAGCAGTTACTCATGTGGTTAGAGCCGACCCATTCCATAATACATGTATGAATAAAATAATTCATAACTTAGCTTTCGCTTAACCAAATTAGGTGATCTTTAGGTCGATTTTGGTCCTATCGAAAAGAGGAATCTAATAAAATCATTATACTGGATATTTGAGCTGTCCAAGGTGGAATTTTACTGTAGTTTCAAAAATTAACACCATTATATAGATTTGGTTGATTTAGGGTTTATGACGCGAAGGCCAAAAATCTAGGAAAAAGCGACACATGGTGGAAATTTCCAAAAAATAGGTCAAGTGTAAATCTGACTGCTAAAAATAGATCCATATATTTTAGGCATGCTTTTTCTCTTTATTGTTTTTTTCTTTTCCAGGAAAGGTTGTCATGAATGCTTGGAGAGATTGCGCAGTTTCGGGGATAACTCAACAATTCACTGGCACATGCATCCGACAGCTACTGAAGGAATGCTTCTACACAATTCCTGGGTTGAGTGAATTTGGCTTCCTCTCATGCTCTACTCAATTTCCCATTTTACAACATGCTTCCATCTGGGTCTGCTCAATTCAAGAGCCAAAGCTTATGGTTGGCTTGAAATGCACATTTCCTGAGAGCAAGGTTGGTTGCCCTCTAGGATTATGCAGCTCACTAAGGCAAGCCTTGAACCAGATTGCAACCAAGTCAAGAGGTGAGCTTGTGGTGAGACATCAAAACAAGTGAGAAAACAAAAGCTATAAATAAAAAGATAAAACTCAATGAAATCACAAGTACATGGGTCAGTGCGAGATAAATTGTTGGGATTTTATTAGGGAGGATCCAAAACAAAGCGTAGGAAAAAATTTGGAGGGTGGTTGGAACCGCTAAAACATAACCAAAACATCGTATGATACAAGTGAAATAATCTTGGTCACAAGAAATCTCCAATCATGTAGACAAAGAAGCCAACTATGACATGGGAGAAGAAAAAGAAGGAAAATTGAAATCTGACATTGATCACTGAAGATAAAGATAATGAATGGTACATATACAATGGATTCTTAACACATATGACTGAATATAAAAACAATTTTTTCAGCCTAAAACAAAAAAATGGCAATCTTGCATATGGAGATAACTCCTATATCAAGATACCTGGAAAAGGTGTAGCAAGAATTGGAAGCAAACATATGAAGGCAAAAAATGTCTTGCTAGTTAAGGATTTGAAGCACAATATTCTCGGTGTTGGCAAGATGTGTGGTCTAGGGTATAATCTCTTCTTTGATTCTTGGAAGTGTGAAATTAGAGAAGAAGACTTAGGAATATTGGTTGCAACAGCTATAATAAGACCAAACAACATATATGTTTGAGATCAAGAAAAGTGGAAGAAAATTGTAGTCAATAAAAAGAGTCATAAGGAAAACAAATAAGGGAAGGATAAGATGACATAAGTCATGTTGAGTGCCATAAGTTCAAGGGTAGCAGTCTCAAAGACATAAGCCACCATTTTCCATTAATGTTGAAGGGGGAGAGAAAAGGAAGTGCAACATGGAGATATGGGAGCATGATTACAGGGGGAGCATGTGTGTTGACATCAATGACAATGGGGGATATTGTTAGAAAAATATTCATTGATGTTAAAGGGTGAATGACCCAGTAGTCGTTTGATGATTTTTGTGCACAAATCAAGTAAATTTGGTTGCAAGGACCTCCTAGTTTGGAAGTCCTTATCTCGCCATTTCATTTGATAGATGTCACATTTTGTGGGTTCTCCTAGTTGGAGAGATATTAATTTTTGAAGATTGATAACCCAAATACGGGTTTACCAAAATCAATTTGAACAATCTTGCGAATTCTCTGAACAATTGAACGAAGTTCCTTGAGCTAGATATGGCAGACTACCTTCCTCCAACTAGTGACAAATTGAACAAGCATCATAGTCATCAAAATATTTTTAAAATGATGTTATCACCATGAATGCATGAGACCACTTAATTTAGGAATTTACAGGGTAAGTTCCTCAGACAGAACACCAAAGGACGTTGCTCACAAACAGATCATAGATCAATACACCAGTATTTTGACGTGGTTAAAACCCTCAAAGAGGGAAACAGTCCACCACCTGAGCCAACGTGGCCACTTCAGGCAATTTATTAATAAAATAATGAAAATTTACATAAGCTTCTCTCATGAACAGTTAACCTACAAATGACCCTCCTTGCTCTTTAAATAGAGATCATGGACCAATCGGGTACCAAGCCATGGATCAAGTGTCGGTAATACCGAGGAGAGAATGAACCGTCAGATTACTACATATCGTGACCATCAGATTGTAAGTTACAAAAGTACATATTAAAGGAACACACTTTACCTAACTCTACACTAGACCAAGTTATACTTAACTATTTCCTATGTGTCGGAATATCCTAACACTTAAGGCACGGTGGACAGGGAAGAACTTGATTCGTGTGACAACTTTTCCATTCATTATTGCTCAATAGGATTTCTAGTGCGATGAGAGTACATATTTGTAATACAAAATTTGCAAGAAGACCACGGAGTTGACCATTAAGGGAGACATTCGATAAGTATGATTCTTGCAGGCAAAGATAGTTATTAAGACGATCAACTTCACAATTCCATGACTTTGTGAGAGATGGACATTCCCAACCCGAGTTTGATATGATACTTTTGCATACCAAACATTTTTTACACAGGAATTTGCATGGAATGAAACCATGAAGATAGACAGATTGTGTAAAAGAAACCAGATCTAATTTCGTTTGGGGGGGCTTACCAGAGTCACAAGATCCTGATATAACCATCAATGGAAGTTGAAATGCCTCGACTCCCTGGCAAGTCCCAGAACTTTCTAGAATTTTAGAATCTCATTTTGAATCCTAAACGAGATCATGCATGGCTTGAGGGTGGTTGTTGTTGCTAATTTCAAAACTGCTCTTTGGATGGCAGCCATCTCTGTCATAGGTTTCATTAGATTTTTTAGGTTCAACAACAATTAGATTACTCAATTGAAGAGGCTATTCTGATAGAACATTCAAAGATAAATTAATTAGTGATATTTCATGAGCAAGGATATCTGAGGAGTTGTCTTCTTGCAGAAGCAGAGATGATGAGGGGCAGGAAGAGTTCTCTATGTTTTGACTATTTTCAATTTCACCATGGATAGCCTCACTACCATGTTTCAATCGAAGAGGTAATTCATCGGATGAAGAAATGAAAGAACATGGAGTATCTATGTCACAAGTGGATGTGTTGTGAATGGTAGGACACAAAAGATAGCGAGGTGAAGGGGAAGTTTCAATATGAAAACCTTCTTTGAGTGAAACGGATTCTAGATCTAAATTAAAATCCTCAAAAGGAACTGAAAGATCATATATTGTGCTTGGGCATCCATCACGGCATATGGAAGCATTGGAATGGTTAGTTCCCAAGGCTGGTGGTTGATTGAAATAATTTATTGTACTGGATTTTATACCGAGATTAGAAGATTGAGAATCATTCAAGAATGGACACTCATTGTTTTGACATGGACAATTTCAAAACAGAGTGGAAAATTTGATAGTTTCCTTACCTTTCTGCTCCTTTACCTACAAAATGTGATTTCCTTGTGCCTGATTGCAATTTGAGCCAGTAGCTTGAGAATCAAGAGAATGTGAAAAACTGTCTGGTGAAGAATATTGATCAAGCGAGTCATGGTTCAAGGAGTCATGGCATGTAGATGATAGAGGATGGCATAGATCCAGATCAGATTCAAGACTTGAGTTATGAACATTGACATCCTCTTGCGGAATGGAGGAGTGAGTCTTCATCGTAGGCTTCGTGAGTCATTCTGGAATTTCCTCCATTGAAGCGGAAGACAAATGAGAAGATGAACTAGAGATTTGATTCGTATATTTCCTAGTCTTATGATTACGACAAAGAGGCACCCACATTGAGAATAAAAAAGGAGGAGGACAAGGAACGAAAGGGGTAGTAGGATCCTCCTCTACAATTTGAGGTGCTTCATGATTCGCAAGAGTTGGGGAAGCAGAAAAATCGGGAGATTCAGGTTCACTGTATGAAGAGGCAAGAACCAAGCGCTCAAACTCTTGTTTCAAGAAATCCTAATTCAAATATTCTTCCAGAATTTCATAGCAAAGCTGAAGGAATTGATCAAAAAAATTCTCAATTGATTCATTAGGCTCCATTCGTGAGAGATTGATCCTTCCACAAACATTCTGGTAGTTATGCTTACGTAAGGCTTGATGGAGCTCCCTAAGGAGAGGACAAAGGCAATGGATGGAAGCAAGTGGCAAGGTATGGAACCACCAATTAACATGACCTTCAAGGGTCAGGAAGAAAAGCACACAAGCAAACTCAACATTATCGATTTTGTAAGGTTTACAAAATTGAAGAAAATCGAAAATGTGCTTGGTTATGGAAGTTTCATCCTCACCATCAAAATTTAACTGGGACAAGTGATTGAGAAGCTCGTCAGGGGGTGAAAATTGATCCATGGAAAAATTGGAGAAACACCCCGGGAGTACAATTTGTGTATAAGCCATTTTAGATAAGAGATTCAAAATGGATGCAATGTGCTTAGCTTGTCATTTGGCCCTCCTTCTAGTGCCATTTTGTTGATAGTGTTGTAAATCCATCAACCAAGGGTTTTTCCCCCATATGAAGTCCCAACTAGACCTCACATTGTTTTGTGTAGGATTACCATCTTGTATAAAGCCCTGGTTTCCATATACTTAGATATCTGCCTTGGATCTAGCTATTAGCACATGAGAGTGTTATGTTGGTATCTTCAAATAACAAGGTAAGTGTGCCTGGTGAGTGCGTAATGTAACCATGTCAAGGTTCTCTGATTGCAAATGGGGGGAGAAAAGTGAGCCTCTAAGTGAGAGGTAATAGTTCCACCCAGGAAGAGACACATGTGAACCAGGGATGTATGTCCAGCATCCAGCCGAATAGTCCACAGTGGACGTGACAGTCGTTAAAACCAAAGTACAAGTGAAGACCCATCCAATATCCAGCGAATTATTCCACAACAAATGTGACGGTCGTTACAACCAGTAAGCAAGGAAGGTATGTCTAGTATCCTGCAGAGTAGTCCACAAGGATGAGACAATAGTGATAACCAATACAACACATTCCCAACAAGGTAAGTACTAAAACAACTGAAATAGTTCAACTATCATAGTACATGTGAAACAAACATGAATTACAAATGTCGAAATAATAGTCTTACAAACATCCACAAGACATGCATGAAAACGTGTTGGCCTACACAGGATTTTGTATTAAGCAAAAGTTATAAGACACATATGTAAATGATACATCACTAGCCCTAGTAGTGGGACATTGGAGCTACTCCTCACACCTCAAAGAACTGACTGAAAAATCTCTATGCTTCGTGGGAGGAGCTAAGGTGAAAATTCCTTTGCTCATATAATGAGGGGGTATATATAACCAAGGGTGATTCTTGACCCTTGTGGCTCTTTGACTACACTCATGATTGTTCAACTTCTTATGAATTTTCAACTAACATGACTCTTCATATTCATGTGTGTCCATTGGACTTCCACTTTATGTTACATTTGATTTACAATAGACATGGCCCATAATAGTGATGTGGTCTTTGACAACTCATGACACAACTTGACATGACACTACTGACATGACTAGCTTACTGAGATGGCAATGTCAAGTCGTTGTTTCTTCTGAATATAGATGTGTTCGTAGATGCACTTTCTCTTCTCCTCCACATAACTTGATGATGTGGGGTCTTCAATGATCTTTCGTCTTGGGAGGTGTTTGCATGCATGTATTCCCTTTGCTTGTACTTGATAAGCTTCTTTGTCTGTTCATCTGTAAGTGAGTTTTATAGCATGTTCGCCCATCCTTCTCCTTCTTCATCATCTTGCCATGATCAAACATTGTACCTTCTTCTGTAATTCACTCATGACGAGATGATAACAAATCCAAAAATGCCTAGTCTAATATGATGTATTATTATCCATGGACTCGGCCCAGGATGGATGACAGGTTGGAAAGGGGGGCTAGCAACTACGCATTTCGCAGTTCCATGTGGTAGAGAGGGAGACTGGTCACTGAGACTGCATAGAGCATAGCTCAGGCTTGGTTGAGGAACTCCTAAGCATATTCTTCACCTCTGGGGAAAAATGTGCAAAGGCCACTGGGCGGCAAGATTGCGGAGTTGAGATCATCAGTGCCAGCTGCAAGATGAGACCTGGAAGGCATGTCTGTGCAGTTTTTTGAGGGAAGGCAAGATTGGACAGAAGAGGGACCATAGAGGATTGGTCTGCGTATTTTTTTTTGGATCGGTGAGTCTTGGCTGAGGAAGGACACTACGGCGACACCGTTGCGCAGTTCTGGGAGGAAACGTAGGCTTAGGTCTCTACGCATTGCGGGGTTCCAGCAAGTAGGGAGGAGGCTTGATGACTAATCTTGTGAAATGCACAGTTCAAATCGGGCTTGAAGCAACTTCTGCACAATTATGGGAAGGAAGGCAGGCTTCTCAACTATGAGATTTCACAGTGAAACTACCTTGGGGACAGTCTTTGCACATTGCACAGTTCTAGGAAGCATAGCAGCATCACTGAGGGCTGAGACTGTGTAGTGTGCAGCCCAGTCAGGGTCCAGTGAGAAAGAGTTGTCCAGTCAGAAGTGAACTCGTGAAGAACTTAAATTTGTGATCACACACTTAGCATACTTCAACAACACAACAACATAGACTACCGAAACAACAAGAAAATCATTACCCTGTGTGAGATTGTCTAGAACTAAAAGCGACAAGTGTGACACATGAGATAAACCTTAGGATGACCACAGTGACACTTATGTGACAATGCTTAAAACTTTGTGTATGAGTGCGACAGGTGTTTACACTAGGACAACTTGTATACACAAAGACCAACTGTAGAATTGAGGCTTCTGTGATCCATCAAAGTTATAAGAAGAGCTTCAGTGAAAATCACATATAAAAAGACCTTTGTCGACGCGTTTCGAACCAACCAGTGTGGTTCATAATTAGGACAAGTTGAAGAAACAGATCCAGCTACACCCGTTTAAATAGACTGAGCAGAGACTCCAACGGCTATAAACGACTCTAGGACCCAGGTCAAATTTTATTTATTTAATTATTTATTTTAATTATTTATCTTCTATATAAAATTATTGGTAATATTATTATTATTCCTGTTATATATAATATATTAAGAAATAATTCATGGAAACAATAAAAATTAGGTCCAACTAAATTTAAACGAGAATTACCTCCTTAGAATAATGACCTTAGTAAAAAAATTTAATATTATTGTTTTAATATTATTATTATTTCACACTACTATTATTAATATTTATTTATTTCATAATAATAATATAATATTAATAATAATGGATAAGAAACCTTAGGTCTAAATAAATAAATAAATAACAACTATTTAAGAGCGAATCATTTAATAACTAAATTAAAACAAATAATAACCTAAGGTTGTTAAATAATATTCTTTTTTAATAAATGAATGGGAATAATAAAAATATGGGATTAATATCCTTTATAATATAATTGAATAATATTCTTTTTAATCTAATAAATGGTTATATTACAAGTTTTTTGTTATAAATTACTAATTTAGTTAAATATAATATTCCTAAATCTATGTATATATGAGTAAGCTGCTTAATTTAATCCATTAATTATTCTAAATGTTATTAGTATGTTAAGGTGAAAAATAATTTCTAACGGTTAGTTTTTATAAAAGGTGAGTGAGAAGTTTATTATATCAGTTAATTATACTTAATGCTATACTAATTAGTTTGTAAAATTATTTAATATATTAATTACCACTAATATTATAAAATATATATATATATTATAAAAGAAAATAAATAAAATAACACAAATAAAATAAAAGAAGCCCAAAAATAAACTTAAACTAGATCTAACAAAACAATAAAAAATAAAAATAAGTACTAACCGCAGGTCAATAAATTCACTTTAAAAATATCAGATTAAAACTCAAGACCCATAAATCCAAAGATAAAGAAGGATAATCATACGAGTAGAAGTAAACCGCTAAAAGAGGATAAAGATAATAATATTTAAGAAATAGATCATGGTATATATAGTATATATAATCGATAAGAACACTAAGGACAGCGGCATCATCAATCAGGAAAAATGACAAGGAGAAACAAGAGACGAAGGACAGGAGAAAAATCACACAAAAACCATAAGAACAGGCGGAACGGAAGGTACCAGGGAGAACGATGAACAAACCCTAGACCAACACGGGGGGGAAAAGGGAAGGAGCCCTACGAAAGGGCAGGGATCCAACATCTACTTACCTTCCAGCCATCATCTCTGTTAAGATTGCTAGGCCTTCGCTCAATTTCAATAGCTTCCCTCAATTTGCGATGATGGAACTGACCCACCTTGGCAATGACTTTGGCCTCCTCAATACAAACATGGTGCTTTGTCCTTTCCACATGCTCAGCTAGGGCTGAAGACTTAGTTCTCCCATGTCTCAGGTCAGCTGCATGTTCACAAATTCTTTGCTGGATGGAGCGCCCTATTTCCCCTATATAGGGAGTCCCACATGAACAAGGAATCAAATAAACACCCTTCATGTCTTTAGGGTTAACAAGGTCTTTCACCGACCGAAGGGAATTACGAATCGTCCTGAGGGGCTTGAAGGTTGAGGGAATATCAAACCGCCTAAGGATACAAGCAATCTTGTCCGTGGTCCCTTGGACATAGGGAAGATGGACAGCTTTGATGTGGTCTACCTGTATACTTGCATTCCTATTAAGGAGGCCATGGAAGTGATCTATCGCCTAACAGATCCGGACACCGCGCATCTGGTTGAGGTATGTCTCACTTCCACGTTATTCTGTTTCGAGGGTGAGTTCTTCGAGCAGACCTGTGGTGTTGCCATGGGTTCCCCCCTCTCTCCTATTGTAGCGAATCTGTTTATGGAAAGTTTCGAGGCCAAGGCTCTAGCCTCAGCTCGTCTGGGTCCTAAGCTTTGGAAAAGGTATGTAGATGACACCAATGTCATCTGGTCCCATGGCCATGAGGAGCTTGATCATTTTTTCAATCACCTCAACGGTCAGTCCTCGGCGATTAAGTTCACCATGGAAAAAGAGGTCAATGGTAGCCTCCCTTTCTTGGATATTTTGATTTCCAGGAAGAAGGATGGCTCTCTCTC
>APFE031229822.1:0-11393 GCA_000404065.3 Pinus taeda
CGGTTCTAGCTTGTGTAGGGTCCCAAGTTAAGTTACAATCACGTGCCATATGTCCAATGTTATGACACTTGAAGCACTCTATGTTGTTCATGAATAAGAATTCATGACTTCTTGCAAAATTTCTTCTCAAAGATTGACGGGGACCATTAAATATGTCTTTGTGATATGCCCTACAATCTTTTGCCATGTGCCCAAAGTTTGTACACGAATAGCAATAACCAAGAAATATACTTTGGTACCTGGGAGAAGAAGGTTTCCTTGATGTATTTCTGAAGTTTTTTTGCCTTGGGATCCTTTGATGATAACCATTGCTTCTTGCATCTTTGACACCATCTACATTTCTTCTTGGAGTAGGATTTGAATTTTGTTCCAATGTCAACTTGACTCTTGCCTTTGTTAGGAGCATCAACATTTTTTCCTGGCTTCCTCACATCCTTGTTATTTGAAGCATTTTCCTTTTTGCTTGAGGATTCACCTGCATAGCCAAGGCCTTATTTATCAAGGGGAGACCTTGGATGATTTAGGATGTCATCTAGGGTTTGAGAACTCATCAAGTTCTTATTCAACAGATCAACTTCCTCTTTAAGAAAGACAATTTCTTCCTTTATTTTCTTACATTCTTCATCCTTCTTTGAGAGTATGATCTCCATTTCTTCCTTCATCTTGGTTGCTTCGCATGATTGGGCCTTAAGTGAGATGATTTATGTTCTTAACTTGATGATGTCATCATCCTTCTCTTCTAGTTGGCATTTCATGGTGTTTCTCTCCTTTTATATTTTATCAACTTGTCCTTCTATGAATGTCAATGCTTCCATTGTCTTCTCACCTCCCTGTGTTTGTTTCCTTGCTTCTTCTAGTTGTGATCTAATAAGGGAGGAGACCTCTTCCTTGTATTGACCAATCTCTGCTTCAAGTTTGTTCAATCTCTTGTGCCTTTGTTCAAGGTGGCTTGACAAGGTATCTTCCTGTTTCTTTGCCTTATCCAATTGATTTGTCATGGATATGACTTCTTCATGATGCTTTCTCTTGTTTTGATGAAATTCTTCCTTAATCTTGGCGAGCTCCTCATCTCTTTCTTGTACTTGAAGCTTGACAAGGTCAACTTCCTTCCTTGTCTTGTCCTGGTCACCAACTTGCGCTTTCTCTTAAGTTCCTCATTTCGTTTTTCAAATTGTAATCTCTTCTATGGCAGCCATAAGTTTAGTGAGGAGATCTTCTTCATTCTCTTCATCTCTAGTTCTTATTTAGCCTATGTTATCACTCTTATCTTTAGCTTCCTTGATGGCCTCTGGATTTCCCCTTGTTTTCCATCATTTTCTTGACAAGAGATCACGTCAACGCTCTTTTTGAGTGAAGATCATGAAGTTTATCCCATATGTCTTTTGCTGGGGAACATTTTCAAAATTTGGCCTTATAGAACGGTAGCCCATCAAGATTCTTTCATTGCTCTTGTATTATGTTCCTTGGTTCTCATCCATCAATGTATCATCATCTCCTAGGGTGCCTTCAGGAACAACTTCTACAAGTCTTCCAAATGTCTTCAAGTATCCCTCAAGGTGTCTTCAATGGGCTGCTAGATGACTCTCCAAAGTATGCTCAAGAATATCCCCAAGGAAGCTACAAATCCACTTCAAGATATACTACTTCAAAATATCTTCAAAACAATGTCTGATGGACTGGTCTCAAACAATATTCAAATCAGCTATACCAAGATTAGTCTTCAAAGCAAAGCTTCACAAGTTCCAAAGATAATCCTTCCATTTGTCATCATGACAATGTTCCAAAGTAACTGCCAACCCAAGTCTGCTTCTAGGACTGTTTCAAAATGTCTACACAATGCTGCTCTAAGGTTCTGTCCAAACAATGCCTTCAAGAATGCTTTATCAGCCTGCTGCAATAAGCCTTTAAAATATGCTTCAAGAGGGCTCAACATTTCAACGTTTATATCCAAATAGGTCTTCAAACACAGTTGGTATTCTTCATCCAAGTCTTCAAGTGAACCAAAACACTGTCTTTAAATCTTTTAGACTGCTCTAGAGAATGCTCTTCGACAAGTTGTGTCAAGACTTAAACAAGCCTTCAATTTTTCTGCAAAAAGAAAGCTAATATTGTGCTTCCAAGACAAATTCAATACTGTGCATCTAACCAATGCCTTCAAGAGAGTTTTCACTGTAAAAACAATCTGAATTATGTCCCTCCAACCAAGTTCTGCTAGAAGACTTTACTGTAAGACAATCCAACACTGTGTCTCAAACAATTCCAAGGCTGTTTTTTCAACTCAGATTTGTTCACAAGAGAAAATACAATATATCTTCAACAATCTAATTCGCAGCAGTTGAGGAATTCTGCACAGTTTCGAATTTATCTTTAGAAAGATATTACAGGTCCAAAAAACTTGCTTGTTCCACAAGTCTGAGGCCTATACTTTACTTCTGTACTTGGTCTGCGACTTGTCTCCACGCCTGAGCTTGTTCTAAGGTCTGGTCTTTCACTTTCATGCCTGGTCTGAGATCCTTCATTACTTCCTGAGTTTAATCTGAGGTTCTTCACCAAGCTACCACAAGTGTCACTGCCAAGGTTTGAGCGTCCTCAGGATTGTGATCTGGACTGTAGTTGAGTTCTACACCAACACAGAAAACTGTTCTCACACCTGTCTACTGCTGTAATGAAGAAGCCCAATCACAGAGAGTATTTGCCAAAACTGTATTCTATAACGTCCTCCTTGGCCTTCTGTGCTTCTAATCCGAGTTTTGTGCTCCTTCTCTGAAATGATCACCGAAATGTAATCCGAACTGTATATATATAGTGATTTCGCCTAAAATCTGAAGGGACACGTCTATTTGAAGGAGGCCGACATGAGAGGCCTAGCACAGGTCGGCTCAAGGACCAGATTAATATTCCTAACTTGAAAAATTAATATCTCCCAAACTATTTGGAGTTTTGGGCCAAGTAATAGCTCATTTGAAAGCTAAAAATATGCTCTAAAGGATGGTGAAGGTCTCATAGAGAAATTTTGCCTCTAATGTAGTAAAAAATATTTTTTAATGTGACTGGTCATTTATTGGTGCAGAATTGGAGGTAGGGTCATTTGCCTTCTTCATCATAGGGTCACTATATCATAAATGATATGTTGTCAAACATATGCTACATCATGTAGTCTTCCATTATTAGGATCACCAGAGGTAAGGTCATCAAGGATTATGGCTTCACATTATTAGAGGTTTGTCATGTCATCATGTGTTTTTCATCAAGATCATCGGAGGTAGGACATGTCATCATGTGTATGTCACATAAGTCATCAAGAGTGTCTAGATCATCACGGTATCTTGACATCTTTATCAAACATGAGTTATAGTCATCCTCTGGCATGTCAAGAATATTTGCCAATGCCAAATTGACATCAATGACAACCTAGATTAACACTTGTGGTCTTCATATATTTGGTAATTGTTTGATGAAAGATGAAAAAAACCAACATAAATCACAAGTAGTTATCGAGAAAGAAGAATCAAACGCTAATTCATATAAGCATTGGTTTCTTAACAGCCTAGACTCCATCACTTCAAACTCAGGTTTCTTTTCATTCTTGGGGAATTAAACTAAGTGTCATATACCACTGGAAAGCTCTCTGAGAGGCCTATCAAACTAACCGATTGCCAATGACATGTCAATGACAAAACTTGACATCAATAACAACTGCCAACGCACTCAGCAGATTGATCAATCATTCAAATCACCCCTTAATCTATGTTAGAATGCCCAAAACATTTAGGAAAAGCACATGTTTGCAAAATAGTTACAGTTCTTGTCAAATAGTGACCGACCTTCCTTCAAGAGGATGTCAGATGATGAGAGGTGTCGGACCAGTGCAAATAGTGGAGGAATATGGCATATCATCGTATTTTGAGCAATGTAGGGCTGCTGGCTAGCTGGCTGTCCAAAGGAGGAGAAAAAATTTCTCCTATGGGGTTACCTACTTTTTGGTGGGTAACAGGTCCTCGATCACACAAGGAGACTTTTCAGGTGTTATTGTCTTCTAGAAGGGTTTTTCATGGATGAGTTTTTGTTTCTTTAATCCAATTAGGCATCAACAAATGCTGAGTGGCCTTGGGACTTTATAGTTAGCAAGAACAAATATGGGTTTCCACTGAAAGGATTTGCACTCATTACCACAAAACTTGTTCATTGGTTAGTTCTCGAGGGATGATAAATTTTACATGAATCGATTCTATAAGAGATGAAGTGCTGCATACCTTCCTCCCCGGGGGTTAAAATATGGAGTCAGACTTCTGTCACACCAAAGAAAGGGATTCAAAATTAGAAAGGTGGTCTAGAGACTAGAGTGCACTTATTGTCGGCGATTTAATGTCTACGATAGTAATGAAGAAGTGGATAAAGAAGACGATGACTTGGATCTAAAATGCATAAGGAAAAAGTACGTGTGATTTACAAGTGGGAGTGGCTAGGGTGGTGCAAGTCAAGGATATATAGTAGGAGAGAGAGAGACAAGGAGGTCTCCAATTAATTCAGTTTATTAGCCTTCTTAACTCAAAAACCTGTCATGGAGTTTTCTTATGAATTTTCTTAATTTGGGCCCAAAATTACTACTGGTCTTCAGAAAACAAATGGATCTGATAACTCCTTTGAAAAATTATTTTGATTTATGTGCTCTGATTAGCATTCTCAATTTATGAAACTTTCCATTTAAAAAGTTTAAGGCATGTCAATGACTTTGGTTGTACACGCATGTCTGTGCTCGGTATTTTACATTAATATAACTTATTTCTTCCTCATATGTCTTTGGGCAGTTATATCTTATAAGCAACCTTTTT
Source organism: Pinus taeda (assembly GCA_000404065.3). Classification (NCBI taxonomy): domain Eukaryota; kingdom Viridiplantae; phylum Streptophyta; class Pinopsida; order Pinales; family Pinaceae; genus Pinus; species Pinus taeda. Next base: position 4,833 of record APFE031229822.1, read on the forward strand.
TGCAGTTTCTTTTTCCGATCTCCATAATGCTTTTTAGTAGATTTATGCGGTACATACTTGTGCAGGTTGCACATGGCTAGAGCTGTGTACATTTACCGGGAGAAAACATCAGGTGTGATTTTCTTGGAATAACATTTTGTTTTCGTTTTTTTGTGGATCAGAAGTAGAAGTTTAGTGTCAAAAGCAGGAAAATTTGTCAGTCTGCACCATTGGTGAGAGCTGGGTTTAGACAGGAAAATGAGAGTGAGATTGAGCATTATTTCATAACAGAGTGAACATGATAAGGGGAAACTTCTGAACTCAAGAGTAAGGATGTTTTGATGGTGACCGGCCTATCAAAAACCAAAATAAGCTTTACCTGCCTGCACAAATGAAATTGTGTAACATTTCTATTGCAGCTTTCTGTGATCTATACTGCACACTGAACTTTGCAATCTGCACTCTACTTATCATAGCTAGATCTGGTTCTCTGTTATTAGTCCCTTTCTTTTGTACCATCTCATGTTAGCAAGAACTGGCACATTTTATACATATTGCAGGTAGAGTGGATATGTGTAAATACCTGTGCTTGTAGCATAAGACATTTTCCTATTTTTCTTTTCTGTTATATGCTTTTTTCAGTTGATGTTTGCTCCTTTAATTGCATAGTCTTTATGATAATCCAATCTAACAGGCTAGATCTTATATTTTCTAGGTTCGAGTTCATTGTGCTGAAGCCTTGGGGACACCTATTGTGGGAGATTATAAGTATGGATGGTCTGTTCATAGAAGCTGGAGACCGATATCCCAAAGGGATATTAATCAGGAGGCTGAGAAACAGTATAACGCACCTCATGAGGCCAGCGTGGAGAATGGCAGTGTGGTATCGAAAGAACCTTTGCTACATCTTCACTGCAGGCAAATAACGTTGCCCAATGTCACTGAGGCACTGGAACAACCAGATAGTGTAGATCAGAAACAATCAAAACCCAACGTGCTTAAATTTGTTGCACCGTTGCCTTCTCATATGGCAGCGAGTTGGGATTTTATGTCTTCATGTATAGTTTCACAGCAGAAATAACAATCCATTTATTTAATATTTAGAAACGGTTTGTTCTGTTTGCGGCTCTATCTGCTTTAAGCTATTTGGCAAAGAAGAGGTAATGCTGTTATAGAATTCATCTATTATACTAGATATTGTTATGCGTTTAGTCTTCCATTACAAAACATTTGTTCACGATTCCGTTCAATTCCATGTACCTTTCTATCTTGGTAGGAATGCTGCTTGGAATTGCAGGCCATACTGAATGTAAGTTTTTATTGTGAAGTGAAACTCTATTTACGCTCAAGTTTAACACCTAAAATTATTTATACAAGTTTACTATCCATGTTTCCATTGAGACCATTTAACTAATCATTCTGGCCCAAGGAGCCTCTACTGAGGAGAATCTTATCTGTTAGAATCCCTTGTAAATTGTATAAGACTATTATTAACCTAATTGGGTCAATGGGAAACAACAACATACCTGGTTTTTACTGTTACTTTTAGAGTGTACAGGGTAAAATCTTGGTAGAAGTATTAAGAAATAGATAAATTCATTTATTGCCATTGTACTACCCCTATGAGCATGAACTTAAAAATTAAGTGGTAAGTGGTTTACATTCGATTACTTTGGAGTTTGTGTAAATAATAAAAATAATATAAAACTGTGCACCTGGGGTCCTGTCTCCATGGGAGCATCATGGGGGCAATGAAACAACAAGATGGGAAGTAAGGGTGGTTAATAAAATAAACTTTTATTACAATGTCTATTTCCCGTAGCTTTCATATCGCTTTATATTATTTGTTTTATGTTTGTTTCCCAAGCTAGCTTTATGTAGGAGCACGTGGCCTCCAAGCACGTCATATATTTATATATTTATGTAAGCCCTGGGAAAGGATTCATTCTCTTTGGGGGGTAAGGGAACCATAGAGGAGGTTGCTAGTCAAGTATGTTGAGAGACCCCACACATTAGTTGAAAGGTAGCCCAGGATGTTGGTATGCTAAATCATGGAGAAGAATGTTGTCATGGTGGTACATTGTGAGACCATTTGTGTACATTGAGGTGACGCTAGTAGGCGATTTGTTAGCATTGAGGTTGCACTGTTTAAAGGTATGTTGTTGCAAAAAGTTTGGTTATTATTCCTGTATGAGAAAATCCATGATTATGAGCATTTATAATTGCTACAATTGAGATTTATTGGCTTCAAACATTGGAGATTTTCCTAGTTAGCTTGCATTGCAGCGTTGAAGAGAAGTGGGATATCCTGAGGTACTTCTTAGTAGTGAAAGGTGTTGGAAAATGTAACTATGTTCGGTCTTCATTAATGTGCTTGAGTCATAACGAAATGTACTTAGAATAAAGAAAATATTTTTTTATTATTGTAACAATGACTTATGGGTTTCATATTTGGGTCATCATTATATTAGTCAAAGGCCTCATTGTGGGCTCCTAGGATTAATATTGAGTTTATAGAGTCATTATACATTCAAAGAGACCCTTCTTGGGATTTTGAATCATGTAAAAGGTTTTAGTATTGAGTCAAATATGATTTATGTATCCTCCACACCAATTCGGCCTAAAAGAGATCAAGTCAGCCTAAAGACACTTATTCGACCCACAAGAAGCCTATAAATACAAGCTCATCGAAGTCATTTGGAGCATCATCATCTCAAGCTAGTTCGATATCTCAAGAGTAGCTAGAGAAGTGTGAACTCTGTTGTTGGAAAGCCAAAAGAAGTGCAAGTTTGGGGAAGTCTAAGGAGAAGAAGAAAATTGAACTTTTGGTGCCTCTCCTTCTCTCTATTTCGTGCCCTAGATTGGAGATCGAAGTCTTCCAAGTTTCAAAGTTGCCAGAAGCTACTGCCTAGTCGAAGTTGTTGGAAAGGGGTTGAAGATCTGGGAGGTTGACTTGGTGTGGAGGGAAGGTCTAGTCTTTGTCTAGGGTGAAGAGTCTACTATTGAAAGGAAGAATTTCTTGACAAGGTTTTCCCCTCGAGGGGGGTTTTTCCTTGGCATAGTGCCTACATTTTGTGTCTCTTGTTTTGTGATCTTCATGCACACATAATATGGTAATTGCTTGATGAAAGATAAGATAATAAAGAAGTAAAAGAAACCAACACACTCACAAGTAATTATCAAGAAAAGAGAATCAAACCCTAATATAACTACTTTAATTTTCCAACATGGTTTCAAAGCTAAGGTCAAGAAGAGTCGAAGATCACTTTGTTGGCATGAATTCTCCCTCGTTGATGAACGATTTAAGAATGGGTATCAACAACGCTGGAAGTTGAATCAAGAAAGTCATCTACTACTTATTCAACAAGGTCAAGAGTCAAGGATTTTTGGTTGCTCTTACAGGTTCTCTTAGTGATGACAATGCATGGATCATTGATAGTGGAGCATCAAGACACATGACAGGTGAAAGTAAACAACTTCATACACTATCAAAGGAGTCATCTTCTCATGCAGTGGAATTGGGTGACAACAAAAGCTATGTTGTTAGAGGCCTGGGATCAACATCGTTGAAGCTAGATAATGGATCGAAGTTGCATCTCAACAACATTCTATATGTTCCAGGTTTGAAAAAAAAATTGCTTTTTATTTCTTATTTAGAAGATAAAGGGGAAAGAATTGCTTTTGTTAATGGAAAATTATTAGTTTGGGGAAAAGACTCTAGCATTGACAAGCTAGGCTTATTGGAGTTCATGAAGGAAGTCTTTATAGAGTCATTACACCACCTCCTCAAGCTCTGGTTCATATGGAAATAAGTCCCACTGAGCTATGGCATAGGAGGTATGGTCATCTACATTATAAGGTCATCTCTACTCTCAGTCCACTAGTTCATGGTATTCCTAATATGAAGTTAGATCATGAAGGTGTGTGCAAGGGATGCTCTTTGGGAAAACATAAAAAAAATCCATTTCATAATAGTGAAACTAGGTCTAAAGAGATATAGACCTCATCCATTCCGATGTGTGCAAGCCCATGTTTGACAAATCACTTGGAGGCCATATCTACTATATGACATTCATTGATGACCATTCTAGAAAGACATGGCTCTACCTCCTCAAAACAAAAGATGAAGTATTTGATAAGTTCAAGGAGTTTAGGGCTGAAAACCTAATCAAAAGAAAGATAAAAGCTCTGAGGTTTGACAATGGTGGAGAATACATTTCTAAGGAATTAATTGCATATTGTAAGGAAGCAGGTATTAAGAGGGAGTTCATTGTTCCCTATTATCCCAAACAAAATGGATTGGCTGAAAGGAAGAATAGGTCAATTGAAGAAGGCATTCGAACTATGCTCCTTGATCAAGATCTACCAAAGTTCTTATGGGGAGAAGCAATGATGACAGTTGTATACATTCAAAATAGAAGTCCTCATAAGAGTCTTGATAATACAACACTCGAAGAAGTATTCATAGGAAAGAAGTAGAGTGTGGATCACCTCTGAATCTTTGGAAGTCCAACGTATATCCATTTCCCGAAAGACAAGCGAAAGAAGTTGGACTCTACAAGTATCAAGGGAATATTCGTTGGTTATAGTCTCTCCTCAAAAGCATATAGAATCTACATAAAGGAAGGAAGACACATTGAAGTAAGTAGGGATGTCATATTTGATGAGAATCAAGCATACAAGAAATCAAGGGATATTCTTACTGATTATGATGGCGAAGAAGTTCCCATCATGAAAACTCTACTACAAATCTCAAAGAAGAAGGACCAAGTGAGCCTATTCAATCGGTGGTCATCCTAACCACAAAGAAGATGACAAATTGGTTGAAAGCTACATTGGAAGATGTTGAAGGACATGAAGTTGCGAAAGGTTCCTTCGGGGAAAGTAAGAGACCAAAGAGATATTTTGGCTATGCTGCATATATGACAAAGTTAATTGAAGCCAAACCATCTACATTCAAGGAAGTTGTGCATCAAGAGGTTTGGAAGAAAGCAATGCAGGAAGAATATCAATCCATCATGAAGAATGGAGTTTGGGAGATCGTTCATAGACCTAGTGACAAATCGGTTGTCACATCTAAGTGGATCTATAAGATCAAACATGTTGTTGATGGAAGTATAGACAAGTACAAAACAAGATTCGTTGCAAGGGGTTTCTCTCATTAGGAAGGCATTGATTATGAAGAAACCTTTACACCCACAGCAAGGTACACTACCATTAGAACATTGGTTTCATTGGTTGCTACAATGGGGTGGAACATCCATCAAATGGATGTTAAGGCCGCATTTCTGAATGGGACCATTGATGAGGAAGTGTATATCGAACAACATGAGGGCTTTGAAGTTAATAGCAAGGACTCTCATGTTTACAGGCTTAGGAAGGCCCTATATGGCTTGAAGCAAGCACCTAGAGCATGGTATGCGAGGATGGATGCATATTTACTTAGTATTGGGTTCGTGAAGAGTTCTATTGATCCGAATCTCCACATCAAGGTCGTGAATAATGAGCCCATCATTATTCTACTATATGTGGATGATCTATTCATCACAGGTGTAGAGTGAATAATTCAAGAATGCAAGAAGATGTTGGCCGCTGAATTTGAAATGAAGGATCTACGACTGATGCACTATTACCTAGGTCTAGAAGTATTGTAGAGACCTGGGGAGATATATTTGGGGCAAGGAAAGTACATCATCAAGTTATTGCAGAAATTCAGGATGATGGATTCCAACCCGATGACTACTCCTATGATCGCCAACCTCAACAAATTGAGGGGCTCTGGCTCTAGTCTCGTGGATCCTACCTCATATCGACAGTGGGTGGCTTCCCTAATGTATCTTGTAAATACTAGACCAGATATATGTTTGCAATGAACATTCTTAATCAGTTCCAGTTAGAGCCTCGTCATGATCACTGGATAGTTTCCAAACATATATTGAGGTATCTTCACGACACTATACATCACTGCCTAAAGTGTCATAGTAAGGAAGTCAAGCTAATTGGCTTCACAGACTTTGATTGGGGTGGCAGTGAGACCGATGGAAGGAGCACTACCAGAGGATGTTTTAGTTTGGGAGCTGCTATGATCTCATGGATGAGAAGGAAAAAAGATCTCGTTGCTTTAAGTAGTGTTGAGGTAGAATATGTGGTTGCATGTGAAGTAGGAAAAGAGGTTGTTTGGTTTAGATAGATTTGTTTGAGAAGTCTCTGGGTCCTACTGTGATTAATTGGGACAATCAAAGTTGTATCAAGATGTCTGGAGATCCCAAGTTTCATGCTAGGATGAAGCATATCAACAATAAGTTCCATTTTATTAGGAACTTGTTGCAGGATGGGATCATGAATTTGGAGTATGTCTCGACAGATGAACATGTAGTAGACATACTAACAAAGGCTTTTCCTAATAAGAAGTTTGAATATCTAAGGAACCTGTTTGGTTTGGTAGATATTGTTGATTGTATTGATGATAAGAGTGTGGAAGAGATTTGTTGAGCCTTTGTGAGTGAAGCATTGTCTAGGAAGACATTTGTCTAACACTTTGTGTTAATGTCTAGGTCCCGAAGTTGGAAAGGCGGTGTTGTT
>APFE031229827.1:0-15872 GCA_000404065.3 Pinus taeda
AATATAATGAAGGAGAGTATCGTTCAGGGGGTCTACTTATCCTGGTAGATATTCTAACACCACTTTCAGGCATTTGAGGTGCTTGTTGTTGTTGTGGTTGTTGTTGTTGTTCTAGTTGTTGATCATTATGATTTTCAGGCACCTTCACTTTTTCTGTGATCTCATCAAGCACTATGTATTATCTGTTTTATTTTTCACGTTTCTTTTCCTGCATCTGATCCTTATACTAAACATTTTCATTGAATATCATATCTCTACTCCTAATGATTTTGTGTTTTTCATAATCATAAAAGTGATAACCAAAATCATTAACACCATATCCAATAAAGACATTTCTTTGATTTTGCCTCAAAATTTGTTCTATTTTCTTTATTGATGTGGACAAAGGCTTCACAACCAACAACCTTTAAAAATGAGTAGTTTACCTTTTTATCTGTCCATGCCTCCTCTAGAATACCACCATCCAAGGAACTTGAAGGCCTTCTATTTATTAGATAAACATCAGTATCTACAACATCTACCTAAAATTGTAAAGGCAGTCCTGCATGCAATCTCATGCACTTGCATGCTCCATGATTGTCCTATTCATCCTTTCTAACACACCATCTTCTTGTGGTGTTCCTGGAACTGTCTTCTCTCTTTGAATTCCATTCTCTGAATAGTACCTATCAAACTCTTTGCTGCAATATTCACCCCATTGTCTGATCTGAGACACTTCAACCTTTTTCCTATTTCATTTTCAACAAAATCTTTCCATTTCTTGAAAGTATCGAATACATCAGATTTGTTCGAATACAATAAATCTAGGTTTTTCTGGTTGCGTCATCAATAAAAGTAACATAATAACGAGAGCCACTGAGAGATGATACCTGAATAGGTCCCCATATACCTATATGCACAAGATCTAATTTTCCGCTCTTCTTTTCTTTCCCAACTCTGAGTAATCTCACTCTCTTATATTTTCCATAAACACAATTCTCACATAATTTTAAATCGACTTGCTTCAAACCTGGCAACAAATTTCTTGAGTGAAGAAGTTGCATGCCCTTCTCACTCATGTTCCCGAGCCTATGATGCCACAGTGTCATATCTTCTCCTATAGAGGTGAAAGCAGTAAAATACAATGTACCAACCTTTTCTCCTCTTGTTATTACCAGGGCTCCTTTAGTGACCTTCCAGGTTTTATCTGTAAAATTAGTTACACAACCTTCACCTCCCAACTACCCTGTTGAAATTATATTTTTCTTCAGATCTAGAACATGCCTTACCTCCTTCAACAATCATTTATTTCCATTTTTTTGTTTTATGAAAATTGTACCCATTCCAATGATTTTTAATCTAGGGTTTTAATCATCACCCAATCGAACTGTCCAATAAATTCCTTGAAACTAATATCTCGAAAATGTTTTCCTATATGGTGTGGCAATGAATGAGGCCCCTAAATTCTACACCCATGCATCAAAATATTATTTTTATAATCAAATAATCAAAGCATCTTGCAACACATCACCTATCACATTCGCTTCATGATTGTTTTCTTGTTGCGTGTCTCCTTATTTTCCCTTTTGAGACTTGCAATCTTTATTCAATTATCCTTTCTTCCCGCATTTTTCTCACACTATCCTTGATCTTGACTTGGATCTACCTTTCCTTGACTTACTGAAATATCTTGGGCTTTTTCCTCTTTCCATTTTTCTTCCCCTAGTCTTTGCAGTCAAAGCATTACCTGATGTCTCACTGGACTTTTCTGTCGCATTTCCTCGCTAAGGATTGCACCGACAACATCATGAAACTTTAAAGTACTAGATCCAGAGACAGAGTTACTACTGGCCATAACTAAACCATTCAGAATTTATGGCAATGAGCACAGAAATAACAGAGCCCTAACTTCATCATCAAAAGTTACCCCTACAAAACTTAACTGACCGGTAACTGTATTAAATTCATTCAAATGATTAGCGACAGATCCACCTTCTGACATCTTCGTATTAAATACTTATTTGAGGCAGAGTGTTTATCATATAGTTTGGCCAATGTCGACATTAAACCTTTTGTTGTCATTTCCTTTGAAATATTAAATTCTACCGACACCGCTAGGCACAACCGTATTGTTCCAAGTTCCTTTCTATCGAGAATATCCCATTCTGTGTATGTCATACTCGTTGGCTTCTTTGTCTTTCCGCTCAATGGTAGGTACATATTTTTTTTATACAAATAATCTTCCATCTACATCTTCCACAGCTAATAGTTTTGTCCGTTAAATTTTTCAACCCTAAACCTACCATCTTCCGCCATTTCTCCCGCTCGAACCAGAAACCCTTCTCTCCTATGAATTTATCAGCCAAATAGACCTTCGGTTTTGACACCAGTTGTTACAAAATTATATATTATATAGAAATGAAACACATAAAATATATTACAGAAATATAAACACAAAAAATGCATAAAATAGGAGAGACACAGATATACGTGGTTCACCCAATTTGGGCTACGTCCACAAAAAACAGCCAATCCTTCCTTTTATATTATCTAGCAAAATGAAGAGATACAACCTATAGCAAATCCATTGTAATTCCCTCTTCGCTCTCACACAATCTCCTCTCTCTTTCTCCTTCATAATACAGATCTACATAGATGCAATACAATTCCCTCATATATAGCAAGGGGTTTCCTTCTAGGGAAAAAAACCCTAAATTAAACATATCTTCTACTGTCAAATCTCCACCTAATGAACAACCCAGATTGACTACGAAATTACAGCAATTTTCAAGGAAATTTTACATCTATTTTTAGCTTTGGAGGCCCTGCCCCTGATCCACTGTCGGGGGGGGCTCAAAATATTCGCCCCCCTTGGACCCCCATGCCAGAGTACATTTTACAGGCGGCAGCGGCGTTTCTGCCCCATTACAAACTGGGGTCCCATGTGGCGATACCTTTGAATACAAAAGATAATCGGGCCCCACAGCCAACACACTTCTCACTCACCATTGGACAACGCTTAGTTGTCATGTCCTGATGACTACCTCCTAGGCACTTAGACTTGGGCACCAAAATAATTATGTCAGGGTGTATCCGCGAGGGTAAGTCTGTCGGGTGGGCTCTGCATGTGGTCCAACCCACCTCTTCCATGTCTGCCTAAATCTCTTGCTTAGAGTCTCTGCTAGTATTTGCACCAAGTTTGGCACTTGTTCCAACTTTAGCTGTGTGATAAAGACTCTAGCCACCTTTAACTCTACTATGAAGGCCTCGAGATCACCAAATTTTAACTGGCTCTATCTTTTGATCCAGGAGGTATTTCAGGACTTCTATATATCATTGGAAAGGTATTTTAGAGCTCTATCCTTATGGGTGGATTACACCTACATCTTATATGATCTAGTGTTCCAAACCGGGATCCAAATACACTACACTTATTTTGATATTTTCCCCTTCTTGTGTGCTTGGTACATTCTCCTTGAGGCATTTCCTTGACACTTGTACCTCCTACGATGACCTGTTTCCACCTATTGACTTAATGAAAACATATTTCCAACATAGTATTCACTTTTATTTGGAGAAAGAAGGAAAATGAAAGCAGGAAAGCACAAGGGAATAGTTGGATCAACCGCTACAGCTGGATTTCTTTGCAGTAACAAGTTGCATGTGTGTTTTCCTTGTTAATTTATGGATGCATGGTGTATGCAAGTAATTATTTGGTTATGTGTTTTCATTGACATGGAGGTTTTCCTGGATTGACAATGGTTTTATCCTTTCCTTTCCAATTACTAGATAGTCATGGTGTTGTGGGTTTTCCCATTTGATTTTTTTATTGTTGGCGTTCATAATTCCTTATGGATATGGGTTGGAACAAATGCTTCAGAATTCTTGGAATAGCTTAGGTTGACTTACTAGTCCTAGGGCCTAGGTTTGGAAAAACGCTATGGAGCCCTTAGTGGGTTCATTTTCTAGTCCCTGGAGACGGTTTGGAAAAATGATCTGAAGCCCTTGAAGGTTGTGGGTTGTGTTACTAGTTCCTAGAACCTTAGACAACTTGGGTAGAGACTGATCTAGTCGGTGTTAGTGATGTACAACCGTGAGGTGGAATCACTGGTTCAAGTTTGAGGTGGCTTAGCCTCTAGAAGCCATGGTTTGGTTTTGTTTGTTTTATTACATGAGATCCCACATTCACACTTGGAATATGGTGTAGAGTGATTGGCTAAAAGGGAGATTTGTTTCAGCTCAATCTATAGTCGGGTGGTACTTGGAAGTCCCTGAATTGGTTGGTATTTTCATATATTAAGAAGAGTTTTTGTTCCATTGTGATTCATGCATATTTGTAGCGATTATGTTGGTGATATTATGGCTGAGTTTCCATGGTTCCCATGTTGTTAATTTAGTGGGTATTGTTGGTTACATGATGTATGTTATTTATGGCTCCCGTCATGAATGGTTATTCTATTGACTAGTTGATGAATGTAGTGACTAATAAGTGTTTTTGCAGATATGTGGAGAGGGAATAGGGCCTTTTCAGTGATTCTCAAATGAATCTCAAACTTTTATGATCAGGTATGCATTAATAACCTATAGCTTACATGTATGCCATGTGTTTGACGAAATGCCTAGTATGTTATGGTCAGTCTAGGTCAAGTTCTGAGTTAAGATTGAATGTTTAACTTTTTCATTGTGTCAATTATGATTCTATGGTGAGCTTATTTAATTAATGAATAGATATGTATTTATAACCTATAGGTATTATGTACACAAATTGTTTATATAAATGAGTAATTTGGACATCCAATTTCCCAGGGTCATAACTTTAGCATACGATCTTTTTTTTACTATCATAATACTCCGTTTTAAATATCTCCACTAAGAGGTTGAAAACAAATTTGTAAATTTGTCTTGCACTTTTCCGGTCTCTCTATTTTCCCTTAAAATGTTGTTTAGGCCCTCAAAACATCCTCAGAAGTTTAGACCTTGAGAAAAATACCAAAAATAGAAAGTTATGTTAAATTTAAGGAAATGAAACTAAAAAGTAATAGTTTTGGATCAAGTTAGGATCATAACATTGTGATAATGTGTCACTGGGTGTTTGTAGTCAGTTATGGACATGTGGACCCCATTTTCCACAAGTGCATCTTGGAAATTGGGTCTCACATAATAACTCTCACCTCATGTTTACCCTGCCGAGCTTGTGGATTTGGGTAAATGTGGGAGGAGGCATTACATGGTGGTATCAGAGCTTCTAGGTTCAAATACTTGGACTAGATGGGAGGAATGTGTTTGTCATGCATACTTGTTAGTTGTCCATGTGTTAGTTATGCATGCATTGTGATGGTCATTGTTGTGGTTTTGTGTCCTCGTGATGTTGATGTTGGAATGATTGATATGTTGATTTCATTATATATACATATGTTTTTCTAATATGGACTTACTTTTGCAGAAGAGATAGGCTCCCCTAAACTTCACTAAGGTATGTTTGATCATGTTTATATTTGGTTTATTCAAGATGGTATGTTTGCAGGAAGAAGATCAGAGAAGGCAAGAAAAATGGCGGACTACAGTTTGAGTGATTCTCCCTACATATCAGATGAACAACATGGTGATGAGTACTCCCATAGCGTAGAAGATACATTGAGAAGTTTGAAAGAAAAGATCAAAATTTGTAAGGCAGATAACGACAGGATCATTCAATCACAAGAAAGGCTTGCCAAGGCACAGGAAAAGCAAGTGGAAGTTAATGTAGTCATCCTTTAAAGTCTATCATATTTGCAAAGACAGGGACCACTTAGGATCATTCATGGAAAGGAGGATGGGACTAATGGGGCATATGGTAGTAGGTCTCAATCAGGATACAGGTTTGACAGGGATGACATAGTCAGAGATGGTAGGTTCTTGGATACACCTAACATGATGGGTGATGACTGTGAGCTCTATTCTAGTTCTAGTTCAAAGAGACAACACCATCATCACCATCATCATCAGTATAGGAGGAGTGAGAAGCAATACTTGTTAGAGGATTTCAAGAAATAAAAGCTTCCTACATTTGATGGAGAAATGAAGAAGCCACAAGATACAGAAGCTTGGTTGCTTGGGATGAATAAGTTTTTTAGATTACATGATTATTCAGAAAATATGAAGTCCAAGATAGCTACTTTCAGTCTTAAAGGAAAATAAGATATTTGGAGGGAATATGTAAAGAATGTCAAAGGAATTCGAGAGGAGGAGATGACTTGGAATGTGTTTGAGAAGCTTTTCAGGAAGAAGTATCTATATGAAAGATACTATGATGACAAGGAAAAGGAGTTATGTGAGTTGAAGATGGAATCTATGACCAATGAGAAGTATACTAGTAGATTCTTGGAGTTGTTGAGATATGTGCCTTATCTTAAGGAGGAGAAAGAAAAGATTCAAATATTCATCAGTGGGTTGTCGATATCATTAAAAGACGGGATTGAGATTAATGATCCTAGATCATTGGAGGAAGCCATCAGAGAGTTGAAACATTGTTATGAGCAATCAAAGCATAGGTATGAGTCTAAAGAAGATTGGAAAGGTAATGAGAAGAATAAGGGAAAGTGGGTGAAGAAGAGAGGAAATCCACATGATACAAATGACAAGGAGAATGAATTGCTACACAAGAAGTTCAATGTAGCTAACAAAGGAAAGGGATTTCATTTAGAGGAGAAGAACAAGGGTGATGGTAGGAAGTTTTTCCCATGTTGGAATTGTGTAAAATATCATTGCAGGAGGGATTGTCCACAACATCAGGGTGGCAGACCATAGATCTATAGTGCTCTAGAGGCACAAATAGTTGGGGATTTTGGACAGAGTATTCCTTGAATCTATGCAGCATTGGATAGCCGGTAGGTGGATCACCAAGAATCCATTATCGAGATGGATGATAAGATTTGTGATCAAGTTGTTTCTATTTTGATTAACCATGGATCTAATTATAGTTATGTTGACCCTGACCTGGTGAATAAGTGTGGTTTGAGAAAAGAAGTGAATGTAGAGTCTTGGTTAGTGCAGTTGACTACAGGTACTAAGAAGAGAGTTCATCATTGGGTAATATCTTGTGTATTTGAGTTGAATGGTTTGTCTACATTAGCACATCTAAATATGCTTCCATTTGGATCATATAATATGTTATTGGGTATGGATTGGTTGTATGTTCATGGGAAAAAGGTGGATTGTTATGAAAAGGCTATTGAGTCATGATAATGGAGAATAGATATTAATAAAAATTGAATAAAAATTAATTTTAATAATATAAAAAAATGAAACTAGAAACTTAAATATAATATAATTAACAACAACAATGAGTCGGCCAACTTTCATCTAGCGTTTCAATTTATACCTATCCTTTTTCCCTTTTTTCTCCACAAATTGGTCCTGATGATGAAGCTAGGTTCAGACTCGAAAACGTCGAAACAAAAATATGAACAATGTGAAAATCCGAACTCCTTGCAAAAGAATAGATAATCTGGAGGGTAGAAGAAGGTGCATCAATTAGAATGGTTACAACTAGGTAGCCAAATGTAGTACTAAGGAAGGGATGTGTATTAATTTGTAGTTCATATTTCCCAGTAAAAAGGTAAGGATGTTGAGGATGTTGAGTTCTTAAAAAGTATCTAGTTTTGCAATAGTTTCAGGAGTATTCCTAAGTAGAGATCTTAGAATTATCGCTCACAAGGAAGTGTAATTTCTATGAGGCCTGCTACGAGAACAACAAGCATCAAGGCACCGGGGCAGGATGAGCACTCTAGAATAGTGGAACTAAAATTTGCAACTTGAAGGAAATGGTGTGACAAGGGATGCATTAACACAAGTGTTCTTATGGGTGTGCTAGTATTTTTTGAAAGAAGAAGGATGATACTCTCAGATTGTTCATTGACTACAAGCAGTTGAACAAGGTGACAATCAAGAATAGGTACCCATTATTGTGTATTGATGACTTTTTTATCAGTGGAAGGGAGAAGCAATGTTCTCGAATGTTGATTTGAGATCGGGATATCATCAGGTATGCATCAAACAAGATGATATTTACAAGACTTCTCTCCAAAATAGGTATTGGTGTTATGAGTTTGTTGTTGTTCCTTTTGGTTTGACTAATTCTCCAACTAATTTCATGTGTTTGATGAATAGTGTGTTGCTTCCTTATCTGGACAACTTTGTGATTGTATTCATTGATGACATATTGATATATTCTAATAATGAGGAAGAGCATACCAAACACTTAACAGTAGTGTTAAGACTTCTCAAAGAGCATCAGTTGTATGCAAAACTTAGCAAATGCAGTTTCTTTCAGACATAGGTTCATTACTTGGGGCATGTGGTTTCCAAATAAGGTATAGTAGTCGATCTCGAAAAGATCATAGCTATCATGGAATGGGAAACTCATAGGAATGTGGATGAGGTTAGATATTTTATGGTGTTAGAAAGTTACTACAAGTGGTTCATCAGGAACTTCTCATGGATTGTTTATCCTATTACATCATTACAGTGAAAAGGAAATAAATTTGAATGGATAGAGGAATGAGTTTTGAGTGATTAAAGTAGTTTCTTATGAATACTCCAGTTCTAAATATTGCATATCCAAACAAAGAGTTTGTGGTATGTATAGACGCTTGCAAGAGAGGACTTGGTTGAGTTCTAATGCAGGAAGGACAGGTGATATACTATGAGTTAAGGAAATTGAATAAGCACGAGAAAATTATGTGATGCATGATCTTGAGTTGATAGCTATCATCCATGCATTGAAGATGTGGAGACGCTATCTTCTTGGAAGGAGTTTCATCTTGATGACTGATCATAGTGGATTGAGATACTTATTTGACCAACCTAATATGAATGTCAAGAAAGCTAGGTGGTTGACCACGATCAATGAGTTTGACTTCAAGGTTAGGTACATTAAGGGAAAAGAGGACATGGTTGTTGATGCTCGTAGTAGAAGAGTGCAGGTAAATCACATTGCAATAGTGAATTCTTATGGAATAGACTTGTAGGAGTGGATCTTGTAGGTAGGGAAGCATGAAGACAAGTATCAATAGTTTAGGCACAAGATACAGTAGCAGGGTGAAGATAATAGGGATGAGGAGTACCATCTCACAGAAGATGGCTTGGTCAGATTTAAGAATGGGATTTATGTACCAGATGACAGTGAGCTCAAGAAGCTTATCTTGAGGGAGTTTCATGTCAAGCCATATTTAGGTCACCTGGGATATCAGAACACTCTAACAATAGTTAAGAAGTTCTATCATTAGTCGAATTTGAAGAAAAAGGTGGTTAATTTTGTTGTGAAATGTTTGGATTTTCAACAAGTAAAGGCAGACTGTAAGCATCCAAGTGGTCTAATGCAGTTGATTCTGGTTCCAGAATGGAAATGGGAGTTCATATCCATGGACTTCATTATAGTTTTGCTGAGGAATGTGAGACAGTATGATTTAATCATGGTTGTGGTTGACAAGTTAAGGTAGCTCATTTCATTGCAGTTAAGTCAACTAACTCAGCTAGTGAAATAGCTCAGATTTTCATTAGAGAGATAGTGAGGTTGCATGGTGTTCCTAAGAAGATTGTATCATATAGAGATGCCAAGTTCACTTCCAAGTTTTGGAAGTATTTTTTTGCAAGTCTAGGGACATAGTTGGCTTTCGGTATAGCTTATCATCCACATAGAGATGGACAGACAGAGGGTTAAGAAGATTCTTGAAGACATATTGAGGATGTACATTATGCATTAGAAGAGGAAGTGAGAAGAGTCTCTACCACTGGTTGATTTTTCCTATAATAGCAGGTATGAGGAGTCCTTGAATATGAGTCTGTTTGAGGCAAATTATGAGCGGAGTTGTAATACTCATATCAGGTGGAGTGATCCAATGAATAGGGTATTGATTGGACAAGATATATTGGCAGAGATGGAACAAGAAATGCAAGTTATCAAGAGGAATATAAAGGAAGCACATGACAGACAGAAGAGTTATGCAAACCAACACAGGGAATTTTAGGAGTTTCAGGTTGGGGAACATGTGTACTTGCACATCAAGCCCAAGGCGATATCCTTGAGGATTGGATCATGTGCCCAATTGTCACCTCGGTATTGCGAGCCTTTTGAGATCCTTGAGAGGATTGGACTAGTGGCCTACCAACTTGCACTACCTCTGACAGTGAAAGTCCATGATTTTTTCCATGTTTCATTGCTTAAGAAGTATGTCTAGGATGGTGATCATGTGATTTACTAGTCTGTATTGCAAGTAGAACCAAAGGGAGAATTCCAACTAGAACCACAATGCATAGTGGAGCGAAAATAGCTTATGCTCTGAAACTAAGCAATCGAGTAGGTTAAAGTGTCATGGAAGAAATTTGGGCCTAATGAAGCTACATGGGTGATGGTTGATCAGATGTGGGATTTATATCATTCATTATTTGTCGGTTCAAGAAAATGAGTTTTTGGTATATGTATATGTATATGTATATGTATATGTATATGTATATGGATGTTGTTGTAAATGTCGCAATGAGTTGTGTTATAAAGCTCTAATAAGCGGTATGATTGTGATGTTTGTCATGTTGGTCATGGTTTGTAGTTATTGTTTATTGTAAATACTGCATCGAGCTATGTTATAAATATCCATGGGTGGTATGTGTTGTTTTCAGTGATTTGTTGGTTATAAGTGTCATTTAACACCGAGGATAGTGTTCCCCCAAGGGGGAGGGGTTTGTAACAACCCTTGGTTTATTTCCTATGTAAATAAATAAACATAAGACCAAGGTCATGGGACACGTATTCCAAGCTAAATGTTGGGAAAAAACATAGTGATGGGGATCACTAGTGATTAATAAATGGCTATGGAAACTGGCAGAGGAAAAGAGGCATTAATTGGAATTTTATTTATGAAAATAATGGAAATTAGGAGAAAAGGAAGATGAAAGGTCACAACTTTGCATGAGAGGGAAATTTAAGGA
The DNA here is from genome assembly GCA_000404065.3 of Pinus taeda. NCBI lineage: Eukaryota > Viridiplantae > Streptophyta > Pinopsida > Pinales > Pinaceae > Pinus > Pinus taeda. Next base: position 10,945 of record APFE031229827.1, read on the forward strand.
AAATTAAGGAAAATTGAAGAAAATAGAGGCCTCAATGATAAAAATGCTTCTGAGGATTAGTTCACGACCTTTTTCTAGTTTTATCTTGGAGCTCTCTTATATTCTCTCACTCTCTCATATTCTTTCACACTTAGAGAATTCTTGGAGCATGCTTAGAGAACTCTAGTATTTACGTGGATTTGGAGAAAGAAGGTAAAGGAAAGCAGGAAAGAGAAAGGGAACAGTTGGATCAACCGCTACAGTTGGATTGCTTTATAGGAAACGGGTTACATGTGTGCTTTACGTGTTGATACATGGATGCATGGTGTATGCAAGTGATTATTTGGTTATGTGTTGTGATTGGTATGGAGGATTTCCTAGATTGACAGTGATTTTAGCCATGGCTTGCCATTTCCTCGATAGCCATGGTGTTGTGGGTTTTCTGATTTTATTTATTTTGGTTGGTGCTCATAATTCCTTATAGTTGTTGGTTGGAACAAACGCTCTAGAAGCTATGGAACAACTTGGGTTGAGTTACTAGTCTTGGATCCTAGGTTGGTACAAACGCTTTGGAGACCTTGTTGGATTGGGAGATTAGTTTGGAGCCTAGGTTTGACCAAACACTTTGGATCCCTTGGTGGGTTGAGTTACTAGTCCCTGGAGTTGGGTTGGAAAAATGCTCTAGAGCCCTGGAAGGTTGTGGGTTCAGTTAGTATTTCTTGGAGCCCTAAACAGCTTGGGTAGAGACAGATCTAGTTGGTATTAGTGATGTTTGTCCGTGAGGTGGAATCATTGGTTGAGGGTTGAGGTGGTTTTGCCTCTAGAAGCCTAGTTATTTTTTTTGGTTTATTCCATGAGATCCCACATTCACGCTTGGAAATATGGCATGGGGGTGATCAGCTGAAATAGAGATTTGGTTCAACTCAATCTATGGTCAAGTGGTACGTGGAAGTCCCTGAATTGGTTGGTATTTTCATATATTATTAAGAGTTATTCTTCCATTATGATTCATGCATATTTGTATCGATTATGTTGGTGATATTATGGTTGATTTTCCACGGTTCCTATGTTGGTTATTTAGTGGTTATTTGATGGTTACATGATGTATGTTATTTGTGGCTCCTGCCATGAATGGTTTAGTTATTAACTTATTGATGAATGTATGGACTAATAAGTGTTATTGCAGCTATGTGGAGAGGGCATAGGGCCTTTTCAGTGATTCTCATATGAATCTCAGACTTTTATGATCAGATATGCATCATGACATGTAGCTTACATGTATGCCATGTGTTTGATGAAATTCCTAGTATGCTATGGTTAGCCTAGGTCAAGTTCTAAGTTGAGATTGAATGTTTAACTTTGTCATTATGTCAATTATGATTCTCTGGTGAGCTTGTTGAATTAATCAAAAGATATGTATTTATAACCTACATGTACCATATACACAAAGTGTTTGAATAAATGAGTAATTCGGACCTCCAACTTCTCAGGGTCATAACTTTGGCATACAATCTCTATTTTACTATCATAATACATTGTTTTGAAGATCTCCACAAGGAGAATGAGATCATATTTGTAAATTCATCTCACACTTTTCTGGTCTCTCCATTTTCCCTCAAAAGTTTTTTTAGGCCCTCAAAATGGCCTTGGAAGTTTAGAACCCGATAAAACTGCCAAAAATAAAAAGTTTTGTTAAATTTAAGGAACTGAAAGTGAAAGAAATAGTGTTGGGTCAAGTTAGGATGATAACAGTGTCATCATGTTTCATTGGGTGTTTACAGTTAATTTTGGATATGTGGACCCCATTTACCATAAGTTCATCTTGGAAATCGGATCTCGCCAGTAACTCTCACCTCATGTTTACCCTGGAAAGCTTATGAATTTGGGTAAATATGGGAGGAGGTGTTACAGAAATTCACCATACTTTAATAGGACAATGTGATCTAGCACATACATATATAAGATCTGAAGTCTAAAAATGAGTATATAAGATGAGATACTTTTATGTTCTATGCATATATATGTTGGAAACCCAAACCACAATAGTAATTAAAGAAAGTTTACTTTTGAATTAGAATCACACCAGTGTGAGATCAATATTTGGGTTTGAAGAAGCCCCAACCAAAAGGACATTATCTTAGATCAAAAGTAAGGAGAAAGATACAGGTGTCCCTCTTAAAACAATAAAAGAAGATCCTTGTGAAATAGTAAGAAGAGCTTCTAATCTTACCTCCTTGAAAGAATCCACTACAGCAATGATAGAAGAAGCATCAAACATTTTTCACTAGCCTGTGAATAAAGTATTTTTGAGATCCTATAGCAATCTTTAAAAGGAATCCTTTGAGGAAGTAGTACATATATGTCTATAACAATGAAGGAAGGAGCCTATATAAGAACCTATAGTATCTTATATATCCTTCCCTAACCTATAGTCAAGCAAAACAAGTGGTATCATCTCTTATATAGTATCATTGGTTGGAGTGTCTAACATCATGAGACTTGCTTGAACCAAGCCTTGAGGACATTATAGGTTCGTTATACAAAAATATTGTGAAACTATAAAGCTCTAAGTAGAGGTCAGAATACCTAAAAATCATAGAACATTGTATAATGTTGAAATTTTATCTTATATACCACCTTGAAAAACATATTGTGTTGATGATTACGTCTTGAGAATATCATGAAATTGTAGTACCTTTAAAGGCAATCTGTGGCCTTAGCATCTTTGGATTTTTAAATTTTGAAAGTAGCAAGAATACCATGACATCAATAGAAGAAGAAGTACCTTGAATTGTGAAGAAGACCTCATAAAAAATCATTAGCTATGGTGTTTTTGGAAACAATGGAAAGATTGTAGTAGATATAGAAGTTAAATAAGGCAGAATTTCAGCAATCGTGGTTGACTAAGGTATGTAGTCATAAGTATGTGCATTTGCATAGTTGAAAGGTTTGTTTTTTTTCTTATTGTGCTAGTATTTTTCAATGGATGTTTTTATCATAAGATTTATAGACTTCATATTTCGAATCTATTGATTAAAAAATCCTAAATGATGTTTGAAGTAGAAAACCCTTATCAAGTAAGAAAATCCTAACCCTAATTTGATTAAAAAAAACCTTTCTCTTGACTTCTAAGGGTTTGTATTCTTCATAAATGTCATTAATTTTTGTAAAAAAAAAAAAATATTGTTGATACTTAAAAACCCTAGTTAAGATAAAACCCTAACCATAATATATTAGTCCCTCATAAGAAACCCTAGATTTTGGTTTTTAGGGTTTATAAGTAGTCTAGGGTAAATGGAAAATACTAGAAATAGTAGAATTGGATTTGATACTCAAACCCTAGGATTGATGTTTCAAAAGGAAATGTCATGAAATTTAGGGTTTCAATCTAAAACCCTAGAATTCTCCCTCTGTAAGATTTATTGAAAACCCTAGAGTGAAAACCATGTTTCCATGAACTCGTACTTGCATACTTGGATTGGTTGTATTTTCTATTAAATAATTGCATGTAAGAGAAATATGAGAAGGAATATGAAGCAAATAAACTATTGTAATTAATGATGCCTCCTTGGAAATAATGAGCATGGTGAATGGAAGGAATGATAACTTGGTAATGAAGTTGGATCCTTGGGCACTCTGATAAAAGTAGATACTAACATGAAGATATTAATAGTGTCATGGTGAGAGGGAGCCCTATCAAATAATGTAGAAAAATTAACTCAAGGTATGTTTGAGGCTATAAAATTTATAGCAAGTCTCCATCATATAAGCGGGTACATAATTGTCAAATATGTAAAGATGTAAGCCTACCTGATATGAAATAATGATAAAAATATTGAGCATGACAAAAAGAGGGAGTTGTAAGAATATTGGTAACATTAAATATACATTGTTGATGACCTTGTTGCCAAGTAAATATAGAAGGAATGATGTTCCAGAAGGTTGAAATTATGTAATGATGTGATGAAGCAAAAGAAAGATCCTATGTAGCTAAAGTTGATGAATTTTTCCCCTGGTAAAGAACAAGCTTGGATAAATAAAGTGCATATCTCTCCAATTTAGAGGGAGGACATGTCGTGAGAGCTATAGTAGATACTATGAAGAAAGAATGAATATTGGAGAAAGGATAGAGCAATACATATGGTTATTTGTAAGTTTTATTCGTGATTGATGAAGTTGTGAATTAGATGTTTTGTAAACTGATTTGGCTAAGTTTGGAGATGCCAGAGAAATTGAAGAAGGAAGCTTCCATAGAAATGTATTTGGTTATTGTGATAACCTAAAACAACATCAAAATAGTTGAAGACCCCAAAGATTATACTAGCATATAAGAACATGTACATTGGAAGTTGAATGATGGATGGACTCATGAAGCTACGGTACGTACCAACAAATGAACAAGTAGTTGATGTAATATATTTGTTACACAAAAATATCATCACCATGACTCTTTGCAGTCAGTATGGGTCTATCATCACTTATACTGTCCTCCTAAGCAAATCTCAGACCTTAGCTCTTCATGTCAAGCTTTGAAAATGAGAGAAAGACATTAAAAATTAATAAAGCTCTGGTTCCGCACTTTCTCTCACTATTACCTGCGGTCCCGCACCCTTTGTTCATGTTACCTGCGGATCTTCCCGCTCTGTCTGTAAAGGGGTGGGTGTGAACCCCTGTGAAAGTCAAAAAGGCGCAAGTTTATTCTAAAAACCTCACTTTGGGTTAATTCTAGATGATTCTAGAAGGAATGTTGACGTGGATTTTTCGCTCCAAGGTGGTTCATGCATCCTAAAAGAAAAGGAGCTAATCCCTTGATAAGAGGAGTTATCCCTTTGAAGGAGGGATTTATCCCTTTGAAGGAGGACCTAGTAACTTCCCTCCATTGCACTATAAATTAAGGCATTGGGCTGGTTGCTAGGGAGGTTAGAAGCTGAACATTTTTAAGGGTAAAT
>APFE031229836.1:0-101422 GCA_000404065.3 Pinus taeda
ACAATAAAAATTATAAAAAAATAGGCTTCCTTTGGGCCCCTCGGCGGGCTCAACCTGATTCTGAGAATCAGGTGAGGAGCTCATCTGATTCTCGAAATTGGATTGAGCCCTCTAAGGGGCCCTAGATGTCACGCCCCTACACCTGCGGTAGTCTTTCAACCGCTTATAGCGAGGTGCGGGACCACCGAACACTTTCTTTTCACCAATACTTATGTTCATGGACTACGCCTTAACATTCGATACTTAGTTTTATTTTTCTTCACCAAGTATTATTATTGTTCCTTTATACTAATGAACACCCATACACATTCATTATCCACAACAATTATACATGAAGAACACAATTGCACAGTATAAAGGGAGGGGCAACTCCCTGAACAATGAGTCTGCCCAATTTCAATATATTATATAACTTTACAATTTTACAAGTATACTTGAGAAAACCAAAGTTTCATACTTAGCCAAATTTACAACCGGCAACACCTTCATGTAGCCTCACCATTTCCACACACGAGTTACCTTGCTCGAGTTGGGCAGGCGCACCCTCACACGGACCGCTAACCAAAACTCCACAATCAAACTTTGTATCGTGTCACCTGGAAACACCTTCATTCACCCGACGGGCGGGCTCCTTTGTGCACCCTCTACCCGCACTTACGATCTTCTGGCGAGCGCCTCACTGCACTCTCCACCCAAGTCTCCAACCAGCAGGCGGGTGCTCTCATGCACCTTGCCACTTGAGACTTCAATCAAAGTATCGACCGAATGGCAGGCGCCTTCACCCAAGACTTCACCCGTGTTTCCTTCCGAAAGGTGGGTGGGTGCCTTCGTGTGACCCACGACCCACACCTTCACCCATCACCAAAACTCGTGATGTTCACCGTGTAGAGCTGCCCGAGAGCAGGCACATAGACCTGTGCCTTGCTGTGGCCTCCTGACACCTTCGCACTTCTGTTATGATGATGAGTGATGTTCGAATGACTTGGTTCGATGCTCCTCCAACGCACCAACACTTGTTATACTTATATGGGCGGTTGGGCGAGTCGAGCTGCCCAGCCAACTCGTCCACTGCGTGCACCGATGCCCTCACTTCATTGCCAGCTTATTTTTCTTTGTTGGTCAGCCAACAATCCTTCGCCCGAATTGCCAATCTCATGAGGTTGGTCCATGGGTGATGCTAACTTTTCCCCATGCTATAAGTTCACCTCGCAAAGCCTTCCATGAACATTTTTCATGTGTTTCTTCGCACGCCTTGGCCTCAACATGTCACACTTTGCACGGTAGTTGTAATCCGGACCGCAGGTCCTTACATCCTCCTGCACCTGAAGTCATTGTCGTCCTCGACAATATGCCATCTCGGTAACCATCTTGCCACCAATATCATCATCTCCAACTATCTCATCCTTGGTCCATGATATCAATCAGTCCATACACTACAACATCCCTGCAACATATGTAAAACAACTCTCTCCACCATGTGTCATCCCATCCTGTGAACTGTTCATCAGATACTCCAACATAATGCCAACATCTCTCTGGTACACTGCTAGCCCTCATGAGTCGAACTAGTTGGCTGATCAGTCCACTTGTCACGCTCAAATCATAAGAATGTCCATCCTTATGCCTACACTAGTCTTTCTCAGATTTTGCCACATCCTGGACTCACCAAGAATCTCTCCCATGCTCAGGTCCATGGAAACTCCATCCCATCTGCAACATGTCATGATGCTAATGCCAAACCATTACTGCACCATCTATCATACTTGCTCAACCTGTTTTAAGGACTCACTGCCATGAGCAGCTAACAATGAGCCCCATCTTCTATGTCATCTAAGAAGATGTAGATGGAGTAGAGCCTAAAGGCTCACCCTCATTAATAAGCTCACTCCATCTGTCAGGATTCTCTATCTCCATCCTTTGTAGATATGCAACCCAATCCTCCTCTCGGACATTCGGTCTCACATAAACCTCCTCGTCATCATGATAATCCTCAACCTCCTCTAGCCTTCTTGACAAATCCAAGATACTATCGGATAGTGTCCTGATAACCAATGACTACTCGGTAAGCTTTGCCTCAATAATAGACAACCACTTACACATATCCTCCATGCATTTATCATCCTCCATTTGCATCACTGCTAGTTTACAATCAGGTCTGGTCACACCAATGGTTGGAACACCAATGGGTACATCTTCCCTTCCATCGTAAATGTATAGCTTCTTCAAATGTGGAACAATCATAGCATCAAATTGTTTCAAAAATTCCATCCCCAGTACAACTTCATAGTCATCAATCCGCACTATCATGAAGTCGAATTTCTCGGTCCACTCACCTAGTGTTGTGTCCACTCTTTCAGCTACACCAAGTACACAATCAAGAGGAGAATTCACTGTCTTCATTTGTGCCTTCACTGGTACAAATTTAAGCCCAATCCTTCTCGCAGTATCTTTAGTCATGAAGTTGTGAGTAGCCCCACTATCCACCATAGTGAGTATATCAGCACTCCCAATCTTCATCCGAACATACTCCAAGCTATTCCTCTCAGGATATCTCCGAGAGACCACCTCTGTAGCAGCAACAGCTCCAAGAATCTGCATCATCCCCACAAAAGCCTCTTCATTCTTCGTATTAGACTGTGCAATAGCATCCACTTTCGGTCTGGAAGGCTAATTCTTCACTGTATGTGCTTCAACACATATCCAACACTTCAACGCTTTCTTTGTCTTCGTCTTCTCATCAGATTTCGAAGCATCATCCTTCTTCTTCTCTTTCGACTTATCGAACTTCTTTCTCACATCAGAAGTTTCGTCATAATGCTCCACCAATCCATCCACTGCGACAAAAGCTTCCTCAGGTGTCTTAATATTCTGCCTCTTCACTTCATTGCATGCCCAAGGTTTCAACCCAATGATGAAGTTGAACACCTTGTCCCTCTCCGCCATGTCAGGAAGTTCCAGAATTGCACTTGCAACTCCTGCTGATATGTCTGTAGGTTCCCTATCTGCTTGATAAACTTAATCTTCATCATTTCTTCCCATGTTTCATCCTGAGGACTGAAGTGGGTCTGCAAAGCCTTCTTCATGTCATCCCACAAAATTATGTCAGTAGCACTGCCATTAGAAATATGATCCATCCTCCTTCGCCACCACATCTTAGCATCCTTCGTCAAGAATTGAGCGGCTACCTTCACCTTTGTCTCATCATCGGATAGATGCAAGCATTCCAAGTATTGCTCCATATCCCAAAGAAAGTTGCCAAGAGTCTTCGCACTCCTTGCACCATCATAAGATTCTGGTTCCTTGACCTTCATATGAGGCACTCCTCCACCTGAGTTATGCCCCATGGCCTTCTTCAACACCGCGATCTCATCTCTGGCTTCATCAAGAGTTCTGCAAGTTCAAGATTTCTGCCAAACCTCGATCTCTTGCTTCTTCAATCTCCTTGACTTTATCATCAATTTGTGTACACTTAAGATCAATGTACTCGTTCTGAGTCCAGATTTAATCGAATTATTCCCTCATCTTCGAATTAGCCTCTTGATCTTTCATGACCAAGTTCATCTTCATAGTCCATTAAGATTCCAATTCCTCCATTCTTTCCAACACCCTTTCAATGAAAGTCAGAGTCGCATTGTGGCTAGACTCTCTCGTTTCCACATGAGATTCTCCTGCCATTTTTGCTATCTGCTTCCTCCTTTGTGATCTAGTATATACCATCCACCAGCTTCACCAAGTTCCCTGCAAAACGAACCAGCTCTTGATTCCACTTGTCAATGACATCAACTTCCTTCACCTGCAAGTACCTGTTTCCACTGTCACTTTGTCACGAGCAACCTTGCTCAAACACCAATTGTCAAGATGATATACACCTTCTTGTCATACACCGGTTTCACCCACTGTGAACCTGCTCTGATACCACCTGCACTTCAGTGTAGGTGTGTAGCAGCTTCAATCTTCAATGCCCGAATCAGCTGCTTTGATACCACCTATCATGCCCCTACACCTGTGGTAGTCTTTCAATCGCTTATAGCGAGGTGCGGAGCCACCGAACACTTTCTTTTCACCAATACTTATGTTTATGGACTACGCCTTAACATTCAATACTTAGTTTTATTTTTCTTCACCAAGTATTATTATTTTTCCTTTATACTAATGAACACCCATACACATTCATTATCCACAACAATTATACATGAAGAACAAAATTGCACGGTATAAAGGGAGGGGCAACTCCCTGAACAATGATTCTGCCCAATTTCAATATATTATACAACTTTACAATTTTACAAGTATACTTGAGAAACCCCAAGTTTCATACTTAGCCAAATTTACAACTGGCAACACCTTCGTGTAGCCTCACCGTTTCCACACACAATATACCTTGCCCAAGTTGGGCGAGCATGCCCTCACACGGATCGCCAACCGAAACTCCACAATCGAACTTTGTATCGTGTCACCCTGCAACACCTTCGTTCACTCAGCGGGCGGGCGCCTTCATGCACCCTCCACCCACACTTACGATCGTCGGGCGAGCACCTCATCGCACTCTCCACCTGAGTTTCCAACCGGCAGGTGGGCGCTCTCACGTACCTTGCCACCCAAGACTTCAACCGAACCGGCGGACGCCTTCACCCAAGACTTCACCCGCGTTTCCTTTTGAACGGTGGGTGGACACCTTTGTGCAACCCACGACCCACGTCTTCACCCGTCACCAAAACTTGTGTTGTTCACCGTGTAGAGCTGCCCGAGAGTGGGCGCATAGACCTGTGCCTTGTTGCGGCCTCCTAAAACCTTCGTACTTCTCTTATGATGATGAGCGATGTTCAAATGACTCCGTTCGATGCTCCTCCAACGTACGAACAATTGTTATACTTATATGGGTGGTTGGGCGAGTCAAGTTGCCCGACCGACTCATCCACTGCGTGCATCGACGCACTCACTTCATTGCCAACTCGTTTGTCTTTGTTGGTTGACCAACAATCCTTTGCTTGAATTTCCAATCTCATGAGGTCAGCCCATGGGTGATGCTAACTTGTCCCCACGCTATAAATTCACCTTGCGAAGCCTTCCACGCGCATTTTTCATGTGTTTCTTCGCACGCCTTGGCCTCAGCTCATCGCACTTCGCATGGTGGTTGTAATCCAGACCGCAGGTCCTTACACTAGGGGTCGCGACATTGGGCCCATTGGGCCCCTCGGCGGGCTCACTTAATTCTGAGAATTGGTGAGCACACCCAGGGGCCTGAGGACCCTCGGCCTTGGGTGGGTGGAGCTGCTGCTCAGCAGCTCCGCACACCCAAGGGCCCGAGGGTCCTTGACCCTAAGTGGGTAGAGATGTAGTGCTGCAGTTCCACCCGCCGAGGGGCTCGAGGGGTCATGACATGTAGCTCCACATGCCCATGGTCATGGCCCCTTGGGCCCCTCGGCGACCTCTGCCCAATTTCGAGAATCAGACAGAACCCGTTCAGGGGCCTGAGGGGCCGCAACCCTGGGCAGGGCTCAATCTGATTCCAAGGATCAGTTTGAGCCCGCCCAAGGGAAAAAAGTGCATAATTTTTTATTATTTTTAAAAAATTTGTTTATACAATAATTAAGGTTTATTTTATAATTTTTCTTGGTTTATCGTTTTTTTAATATTTTAATGAGGTTTCTGTTATTAATGTGTTTGTATATTAAAAGTTTTTTTTTTTTTGTTTTTTCAATTATCCTCTTATTTTCAGTGTTTATTGTTTTTTATATTTTAGTTTGATTTTTTTATTCTTTTAAATTTAAAAAAAATATTATTCTTTTAAATGTGTTTTTCATGTATTTTTTCTTTAAAATTTTTGTTGTTTATTTGTTTTAATTGTCTTATGATGATTTTTTATTTGTTTCTTTCATTATTATTTTTTCTTTCATCATGTTTTTTGAAAATATGTTTTTGTTATTATTTATTTCTTTAATTTTATATTTTTTAATTTTTATGTTAATTTTTGGTTTTATTACATTTTTATGATGATTTGTTTTGCGTAATTGTATTTTTGGTTTTTACATTTTTATGTTTGATTTTTTGGTGTATTTGAATTTTTTGTATTTGTTAAATATATATATTTTTATTTACTTATATTATATTATTTTCAGCTTTTATTTTTTATTTTTTTTCATTGTTTTAATTTTTGTTTTAATTTTTAAATTTATGTTTTCATTATTCTTTTGAAATTTTAATGTTTTTTATAGTCATGATAAAGTATTTTACGCCATTATTTCAAAATGTTGAAAATTTATCATAAAAAAAAAAAAAAATTGACGTTATTTCAACATGAACACATCAACACTTTTCATTTTCAAGGTGTTTTTTGCACAAACAAAATTGGTTTTTACTGCCATTTTTAAAACATGTTTAAAATTTACCCTAGAAAAAAAAAGCATTATTCTAGCATTTACACTTTTCATTTTTGAGTTGATTTTCCATGTTTTTTGGTTTTTTTTTGGGTAGAGTTCTCGTTTTGAGTTTATAGTTCCCGTTTCAAAGTTTACATTGTTATTACAGGATGTCAATTGTTTGGAAGGAGAGGGACCATAGTGAAGTTGACAATGAAGTTTTAGGAGATCCATTGGCATTATTTGCATTAAAAAATGTGGATTGCTCAAATTTTTCAAGATGTCAAATATGAAAACCCAAACTTGGTTGCTAGAAATGCTTGTCCATTATTGGGATCTAGAGCAGGAGGCCTTATGAAACCAAAGATTCTGGGTTCGATCCACAATGGAGTTGCTTATTCTGTTGGTGGGGAAAACTTCCCTAAGGTAAGGGTTCACAACCTCAACAGATCGAAGGTAGACTATCAACACAAAGCATACATTCAAGCAAGAAAACTATAAAAACTACTAATTTTGGGTTTGAGAGAAGTACTCGTAGGTCCTATGTTTGTTGTCGATCCCATAGGGTCCAAACCCTCTACTTCCTCCAAAGTGATCAGACCTGCAACACAATTCAGAGAAGCATATACATAACAAGTAGTTTAAAGTGGCTACATAATAAACATGTTAGATCATCAATCATTAACATATAAATCATGATATATTAGACATGAATCATAAAAAACATGGGATCATAACATTTCAGGAACAAGACAAAGCTTCTTTATTGATATCAACAAATAGGAGTGGAAGGGGGCAACCTGATCTAACCACAACACCAACGAAGCCTTCCTCTGGATCCGTCCAACCCAAGCCTCAGAGATCACCTCTCAAGCATGTGAAAAGGATGTCATATAATGGAAGATGAGAATCTATATAAGGAAACAAGGGTTTCCTATGATTGGGAGTGCATGAACCATAGGAAAAAAATATGATTTGGGGACAAAAGTGCTATAATGTCAATATCTTATCTCCTTCTATGAATTGGGCCTTCCCATGAGGTGTGTAAATACCACCAGAAATTAGTTGATTCAGTTAGGCCATTGGCTCCTGTAGGTGGGCTTCCAGTGAAACAAGTAAACCCCGCCCGACAAATAGGAAATATTTTTATTTTTTCATATTTTAAATTAAGTACGTGGGTTCCGTATTATGGTACCTGTGTGTGTACGTTCTTTTGTAAGGGCAGAGTCACGTATAGAATTGAAAATATTATTTTTTAATAAATGATCAAGTCTGAATGGGAAAGAGTTGCCCAAGCCCATATCAAAGAATCATAACTACAGGAGTGTTGAATGATGCTATAATAGATGGGTTTAAAATTCATGGGTTATAGCCCAATAGTATTTGGTATCCCATTGTATTTTCCCATGATATTTCATATGATGAAGCCTATTTAGTGGATTGTGATACACTATTGTTGGATGCATAATGGAATAGGCTTCACAAGTTGGAATGTTGGCTCGTAAAAGCCTAGGTGGTCATCGTAGTCCTATAGTGCATAGTATAAGCATTAAGACCAATATTGGACATTTTTGCTAAGAGCACAAAGAATCTATAATATATTTTAACTATTTAATTCTTGAATAATAAATTGAATGTGCTCTAAAGTTTGGGGTTTTTTCTCCTAGATATTTTTTGGGGGGGTTATTTTGGTTAGCATTTGACTTTTTTTGTGTTTTCCATCCAATGATTTTTCAACCCATTATAACTTAACCCTAGTTAAATTATTATGGCTATAATTGAATTCAGGTTTGAATTAGATTTTTAGAAGTTGTACTATACCATAATATTATATTATGTTTAGTCGGGTTGATTCAACGATGACGATTAGAGGTGTGTCTCTAAGTTTTACTAGTTTTTCTTGGTTAGGGATTTCAAGAGAAATATTATTGGCTTTATGGAATACTTTTGTTGCTAAGGGTTCAATTCTTTTGATATAGAAATTTTGTCTTTGTTATACTTGCATTTTTCACCATCGACCAAGTAAAGTTGCTATTAGGTGTAATGAATTTGAATTACACTTTAGTCGATGATATTGTTGATAAAAAGCTATAAACAAACTTGGTTTTGCTTATTCCTAGTAGAAGAGTGGCCACATGTGCCTTTCTCATAGATAACACACAGCCAAACATGGGTTTCATATACAAAACCCATGGATACCCATTAGAACTAGAAATAGAAATTTATGAGGAGATCAATGAGCAATGGGTTGGCATAAGCTCATGATTTTTCATGATTTGTCTTTTCTCAATTTATGCCACAATTTTTATATTTAGCACGTCAAAGAATTTATGAGAGGGAGCCAAATCTAATGGAACAGGCTAATTCAAAAAGTTATAAAGTTTGCGTTTAAGTATCCTTAGGCTTGTGGAGTGAGAATCCTGGGTCTATAGTTTACCCCCAATTTTTTAGTGTTGGGCATTAATTCTACTTTGATTAGTTCCTAGGTGAGATCCATTTTTGGTGTCTTATCATGAAACTGTTCCAAATTATGCTTGTTTAACAGAGGTGAGATTGTGGTTAAGGATAAGTATTTTGGGTCATGCAATTTAGAGTATAATAGTAGATATCAAGGTAAATCATCTTTGATGTAACTTTTTCAATAATATAGATCTACACTCTTCCCCACCCCACAAAATCCCCCCTCCACCCACCCAAACAAAAGAATCCATATGTTATTAATTGATACATCTTATATCTTGAATGTGATTATGTTTATCTAATAAGTCTTGATTTATGCAAACTTTCATTCATTTTCTTATGAAGGTGTTGTCACTACAACAATCCACCTTAATTTTCCAAAAAAAAATAAGGGTGCCCTATAAAATTTTGCAATGAGTTTTTTTGTAACACTTTGAATTGCTTTTGTTTCTTTACCTTCAGTGATTTTGCACTTCATTATTTCTTATTTTTGAATATTCTATTGCCTTTACCTCTCTGATTGCTTTCTAGTGACATAAAACTTGTGTGATTTTCGTTATGGTTCAAAAGTTATGATCATTTAAATTTTGGGTTGATTCGCTACCTCATATTGGCCCGCCTTTAAAAAACCAACCCCAATGTGAGGTGAATATATATATAATAATTGTGTATTAAAAAATAGGGTACATATAAATATTAACAACATTAATATCAAAAATTTAAAAAACTTTAAACACCTTATATTTAAATCTAAATTACAATTATATGCATTATATTATGTATAGTAATTATAACTAATATATTGCAAATATATTATAAACCATGTATTAAATAAAACATAACATTTCTACATATCATATATATTATAAAAACCTATTGTAAAAACACAACACACTTTATTAATAATGTGTATACCATAAAACATGCAAAAAATGCAACCAACAATCATAAATAACATAATGTAAACTGAAGAATCAAGCACACAAATGACAACATCCAATGTAGGAAATAACACAATAATGAGCTTTATCCGATGAGGAGTAAGCCACTTTATCCAACGAAGAGTGGGCGCATAAATAAATGTGCATCAAACTATTAGGGCCTGACCCTAGCCTCTTTATTAATGTAATAGGCCCAAGGGGCCCCGTATGAGTCATGATTAGTTAGTTTAATAAATAAAGCTCGTAAGGTGTTAACCACATTAATGAGAATTTTAAGTGGTTGACCCGCATTATAAAAAAAGGGACCATAATTAGTTATATCAGGCCATATCTAATAAAAAAAGTGGTTAACTTGCATTATGCAAGGGACCACGAGTAGTTAGGGTTTTGGATCTCATGAAACTATTTATAGTCGAAGATAGCAAGGGAAGTCTTGTATTGTGTTGTGTAATTGAGTATAAACTACTGGAGGTTTGCCCCCTTGAAGAGGAAAGCGAACAATATTGTTGCAGATCTTAATATAATATTTCCATTTTCTATCATCTCATTGTATTATTTTCCATGGTATCTTTGGAATATTTCACACTTTTGATCTTTTTTATAGGTCAAGCATACTACTAGTGGTATCAGAGCACTTGCTCGGGCCAGTCGCACCACCCATTTTAGCAAAAAGAAAAGAATTAAGGCTAGAGATGTGTTTTGATGTCTTTAAACTACATATATATATCTATCGTTACACACATAAACCTATAGTTGGGGAAGCATACATGCATGAACTACAAGAGGTGGTCACATTTTTTGGACTCCCTTGTAACCCCAGTTGGTACCCCTTCAAGTAGTAGTGCATTAGACAACACCTGTACATAGACTACTCTTCCACATACCTCTGGTATATTGGAAGTCCCCCAAGGTTACCCTATAATCAACCTTAGATAATATATCGATAATCTTGCTACTATATTACACTGAGAACAACACTTGGGGAGATTACTTGCACACACCAAGGGTATTCAGGTAGTATGGCTAGGGGCATGGTCGATACTTAGTTAGAACTCTGAAAGATTAGCTGAGTACTGATGTTGGACCCCTGTTGTATATCATGATCTGTAGCACTTGACAGTCCTTACTACAATATTTTCCTCACTTCCTATTGTTGGCTGACACATTTTATAGTATCCATCATATGGGGTTTCTACCACCACAATATTTATCAATTGGGACTGCCAAATTCCTACACATTTTGCAGTATCAATATTTTGGGATTTCAACCACTGTAGTATTGATCAGCTGGGAGTAATACTCCTATCATAGTAAAAAAAAGGTCCGGTGGTCCCAAAATTCCTCTTACAAGAGTCTTATCCCACAAGATTTAGGACGACGAGCTAATTGCAGTGATACCATCTATTGGTAAGCGTCCATTTTTTCCTGCGGTCCAAATTTTTTCTTAAGTGCTTTCAAGTGACCTACATCATTAGACTTCTTGCCTCACACCCATTGCAACCATACTAATTTTAAGTAACCAAAAATTTTACCTGAACAACTGTATGGTATTTATGAGGCCTCAAGCTATGGAACACCTCAAGAAAGAAGTGCAAGACCTAGAAGCAAGCATCACCACCAAAGTTGAAGAAGTAATTGCAAAGGCCCTAGAAACCATACATCAACTCATCAAGGTTAAAGACCCCATGGGGGAGGGGAACCATGTTGATGCCCACCTGGAAGGAGAATCTAGCCATCATCGATATGAGGGGTATCATCATTTCCCCTCATATCCATATTTTCCCTCTAATGCAAGTCCAAATTTATTCTTTGTAATAGTTATGGGGTCCCTCCCCCTTGCATTCTTATGCATATTGGTTGTCTTAACACACATTATATAAGTACACTTTTCTTAGAATAGGATCATTCTTTCATGCAATCTCGTAAGCATATATTCATATCATGCACTTAATCAAGCATTCAAATAATGTTTTAAGTGTGCATATAATTCAAGAGTCATAATCAATAATTCTTAAATCACTTATCTAGAGAAAACCACTAACTAGTAGTAAACCTCTTATTTTCTTTTATCCATAGGATTTGTTGGTCCTGTTTTTTTCAATAATGGGTCATTCTCAGGTTGGGGCATGGATCCATAAATACATTAGCTTACCAAGAGCCCAGTATGATACATTACCAATATTAAACACAAACAAAGTCAAGGTACCAACCTCGGCAACCTTCAATCAATAGTCTCATAAACCCTCATTAGCCCACTCGACCCAAGGTAGTGCACCTCCCTTCTACGATAATATCATTCCCTTGCAGATTATAGGAGTTTCATTTTCCTTCGGGGCTCTAAATACTCTCCAAACCCCACACACAAACACCTGTCCCTACACTCATCCCTCCAACGCTATATCCTTCCATAAGGATACTCAAGGAAAAGTGCACTCACAACATTGTCACAACATGAATATCGACATGCATAGGTTCCACTTGTGTTTTTCTCTCATTAACAACTTATCTTCCATAACCTTGATTCCACAAGACAACGTGGAACACCTTCATTGGCTACCCAATCATGGTGTCAACATGTTTCTAGTTACATGTTCACCATTAACCATTATTAGTCATGTGAATCATGTTATGACAATAGACTACTCCGAGGCTTTATGCATGAACATCCATTATTGTATACATGTAGCATATCTTCATGCATCTAATATATCATTATTTAATATCTATTCAATGGAAATGCATCTTTGAATTATTTATTCTCTTGCATTTTTATCATGCCTATCCTATTATTCATCAGCATAGGATAACTTCTGAAAAAGTGAAAGAATAGTATTAAATATAGTAATATAAAAATTAAGAGATTCCCCCTCATAGTTATGGTTGCATGAATCACCCATAAAATTTTGTTCTGGGCTGCTTTAGAGAATCTAGTTAGTATAATGCATGTTTATCTTGCTATATCAAACTCAAGTCAATCTTCAAGTAACAACAATGTATTCATATATACAACAAAATAATTTTACCTAAGTACACATGCATGCATAGATATTAATTTTATGTTTAAATTCTTTCCTATACTTGAGCCCATCCAAGTTTAGTGTTGAACCTTAGATCTGATACCACTTTGTCACATACCCCCACTAAATTTATCCTAACCACACTTGCAAAAACTTGATTTTCATCTCTTATACATTTTGTCAAACACTTTACATGTAAACCTTTCTTCACATTATTTGTATACAACTAATTAAGTAGTGTTTTTTCTAGTAGACATTTTGCCAAACATTTTGTATGAAATCAAATAAGAAACATTGCCATGTTTCGTCTTGTAACATACTAACTGAAATATACCTACTACAAGGAAAAGACCTTCTAGTGGAGGTTTTGTAGAAGCTTCTATAAAAATAGCCCAAAAATCCATTTGTAGCAGAGGTCACTAGCAAAGGTGCGGGTAGATGTTTTTTTATGGTTCATCTACAATATACAAACAC
The DNA here is from genome assembly GCA_000404065.3 of Pinus taeda. NCBI lineage: Eukaryota > Viridiplantae > Streptophyta > Pinopsida > Pinales > Pinaceae > Pinus > Pinus taeda. The sequence goes on from APFE031229836.1 coordinate 13,252, forward strand.
AATGGTGCTTTACTATCCATATCAACACCAATTCCAAATAGAACATGGTGCATCATGGAATATTTATTTTTTTTAAATAAGAAAAATAATGCGTTAAATAACAAAGAGAAATGGCGCATATACTACTCGATAGCACCAGAAAAGGGTTAATGCTTCATTAATACATTTGAATCTGTCCTTGAAACTGAATTTTAGAAAAAATCTCTCCTTCAAAACATCCCACTCCGCGGTTCCATGTCACATATCTGTTTCTAAATACCAATTCATCATAATAGTATCCAAGGTGTGGCAGAATATATGTACCCATTCAGGTTGTGGTTCCTCTCCCCATGCTTTTGTCTAACGAGCCAGATGCTTGCATGGATAATCCTTCCTTGTATATTTTTCATTAATGCGGGTATTTGCATAGCCAAATTGCAACTTCATCATCCTTTGGTACTCCTTCTAGTCTGCAAAATTGTCCTTATATGTACCCCACCATCTGGAAGGCATAGCTCTCAGCACAATTTCTAATTCCTAAAATCGATGCTCTTCCGGTACATCCCTTTCAAATTTATCAAGAAACAAATTTACATATTCTAAACCATCATAATATGGTAAACCGTGTACCTCAATGGATATACATCGGAGTGATTTAGTAAGTTTGTTGCATCACAGCGTTGATACTTCATGCAATCTATTCTGCCAATGCTCGAGCTCCTCATCTGAATCTGAGTTGTACGAGTTGTCCTTTTCCCAAGTAATTCTTCCATTCGTTGTAGGATTGATCCAATCCTCATTCCACACAGTAAGCTTATAGATATGTTCAATATCATCCTCCTCATAGTAATCTCAGTCTGGTTTAGTATACCATGCACCTTAGGCTAGATCCAATGGAACAATGACTCTCAATTCCTTCTTTTCAAACATCATGTTGCACTTCTTCAGGTTTATGACCGCATTCATATCAAATTCCAAATCAATATCAAGTAGCTTCAGGTAGGGATTACTGCCATCCACTATTTCGATTGCCTCATAATTAGCTATCGCACGTGCCCCTTCAATATCTACAGTTACTCCATGTAGGCATCCCATAGGAATAATCTTCTATTGGTTTTCCAGTCATAGCTGAATTGGGGACCACTGTAGCGTTGGCTTTCCCATTCTTTCCCAGGTAGGTTTAGGAAAAACATTCACATCCCAAATATAAGATCACTTGGTCCATTTCAAATTCTCTAATCTGTGCAGTCAATCTTATCTCCCGGCCAGTCCTTTTCTTGATTTTGTCTACTTTATGCATTGTGCATTGTTTAAATATTAGTTTACCCATTCTAGCGTAGATGTCTATTAATTCTTGTAGTCCCTCCACTGCTTTCTGGTCCCTTAAGAGCTTCATCTAGGTTTGTAAGAAGGATTTAAATACTTGGGGATCTATCTCATGTGCAACAATGACCTCTTTATACTTTTATGTTTGTGCATTCCAATTCTTTGATGTCGAAACTCCTGTATCCACAAAGATCTTCTTCACCTCCATAAATGCTTATGTTTCCTTATGCAAATAAAATTCAGTATATTTGTCAGTAGCCATGCGCACCCATGAATTCTCTTCTAGTTGTTTCCCTACGGCTTTATCTTCCCTGGTAGCTACACTGCTTCGCGTAACTATATTAACCTTGGGTCATCCTCTCATGGTTCTTACCTCATCATCTGGATGTTTTGAGTGGGCTGTTGGTTCTTCTTCTCTTGCATCTTCATGATGAGTATAGAACAATCTTTTATTAAGTGGTCAAATTGTTGGTAATACTGATAAGAGGGGTGTGTGGGGTTCTGACAATCTCATGCAAAGTGGTCTGATTCCCCACATTTGTAACAAATAATCTATCTATGACCTCTTCCAGCTCCTCCCCCTCATCCTCTTCCTCGTCCCTGGAATTATCTGCACGCTGTACGTGTGCCTTATCCTGTTGTGGATGTGTCTCAATTTGTACTCTATAGGTCGGAGTTTTGTCCATCATTAACTCATAACTTCAACAATTGCTCTCATCATGGCCTACATACTTATGGAAATTGTAGAATAGTTGTTGGGGAGTTTGTACAAACTTTTGCAACAAATCGAAATTTTCAGTTGAGTGTTTTCCTGTTATTTGGGAGATAGCACACTAGGGCACTATACCATTGCTTGATCTAGCGGAAGTTTTTGGCTTCAGGGGGTTAGGACCTCCCCCAATTAGATATTTATGATATATTGGGCAATGATCCTTGTCATGACCATTTCCTTTGCACTTTAAGCACCACACTTTTGAATGGGTGTCACTTTTGACCTCTTTTCCCTTTTTGAGATCCTGCAACTCCATATCTTGACCTTCACGAACCCTAACCCTTGAAACCCATAAATTACAGTAAATAATAGTTAACAAAATTCTTTCCTTTGTCGATTGCGCTAAAGATGCAAAACATCATATGAATAAGAAGATCTATGTCTTCGCGAATCTATTAAGTACTTTCCACGATTAAATGCATTAAACCGTTCATAGATACAGTAATTTCAGAAATAAACAGAAACACACAGATACACAGATGCCACTTCAAAATATGTCTTTATTATGCTTTAGATTCTCATATACAACTCTTTCTAACCCTACGCACATAGTTGCAGGGGCCCGCGCACTCAGCTGCAGACTTACCAAGGTCTTCGCGCACACAACTATAGGAGCTTTCCCCTTCGCCCAAGTACACAATAGACAAATTCAGAAACAACTCATGCACTTCCTTGCTTAGCTCCTTTCTTTGACTCTTGTATGACTTCCTTTTATACTCTTCCTTCATTACAAAACCATGGTCTGTGAACCATGGGTGGGTCTCAAAACAACTTGAGTTTAACAAGCTAAGGGGCTTTGACCTTCCTAAATCCCCTTTGACTCCTATTGACTTGCGTTACTTGTGCTTCGCTCCTCAAAATGCAGAGACTTTACAATATCTTTACAAACTTAACAAAAATTTAACAAAATCTGACCCAGGGGAACCCGTCCCAACACTCCACATCTTCAATGCATGGATGATCACTGCTAACTCAAGATCATGTATCGAATAATTCAGTTCATGCTCATTCAGTTTTTGTGACTCATAGAAAACTACCTATCCTTCCCCATAAGGACTCTACCAAGTCCCCTCTTGCAAGTATTTGTACATACGACAAACTCTTTTTCTAGATATGCAATCTTCAACAATAGAGCATTCATCAGTAACTACTTCAATTTCTCAAAACTAACTACACATTCCTCTGTCCATTCAAATTTCTTACCTTTCCTTTACAATGACGTAATAGGATATGCAATGTGAGAGAATTTCTTGATGAACCTCCTACAGTAACCTGCTAGTCCGATGAATGATCTTACCTCATCCACATTTCTAGGAGCTGCCCATTCCATGATAGCCCTTATCTTTTCTAGATCCATTGCTATGCCTTCCTTAGAAAAAACATGTCCCAAGTAATGTATCTTTGGCTAAAATAAACTTCATTTACTAAGTTTAGCATACAACTGATGCTCTCTCATCAATCTCAAGATTGCTGCTAAGTGTTCGGCATGCTCTTCCTCATTCTTAAAATATATCAGGATATCATCAATGAATACAATAAAAAACTTATCTAGATAAGGACGCAACACACTATTCATCAAGCACATAAAGGTAGTTGGAGTATTAGTCAAAACAAATTGAACTACAACAAACTCATAATGTCCATACCTAGTCTAGAAAGTCATCTTGTAAATATCATCTTCTTTGATGTGTACCTTATGGTATCATGAGCTCAAGTCAATATTCAAGAACATTGTTGCTCCTTTCAACTGATAGAAAAGGTCATCAACCCTTGGAAACATATATTTTTTCTTGATTATCACCTTGTTCAACTGCATGTAATCAATTGAAATCCTAAGAGTACCATTCATCTTATTCACAAAAAACATTGGTCCACCCCATGGTGATACACTTGGCCTAATATATCCCTTGTCAATCATTTCCTTCAAATGCAACTTCAACTCTACTAACTATAGAGTGCTCATCCTGTACGGTGTCTTTGATGTTGGTGCTTCCCTTGGTACCAACTCAATAGAAAAATCTACTTCTCTTTGAGGCGGCAACTCTAAAATATGTACTAGGAACACATCATGAAATTGTTGTAGAACTGGGTACCTATTCAATAACTCTACATCCTCATCCTCCTTACCTTTATCACTAGAAATATGCACTGCAAATAATGCACACCCTTTTCTGTGACTATGCTTTTTTGCATAGTTGTTACCATTCTAACTGAAGTTGCTTTCTTCTTACCCTACAAGATTTTTGTTTTCCCCATTATCATACAAACACTCAATCACCTTATCATAACAATCCACCTTAGTCCTATGAAGATACAACTAGTCCATACCCAACAACATATTGTATGATCCCTGTTAGAGTCGGTCTTTACATCCCTCCGTTAGAGATCATTTCTCTTTTTGCATTTCATTTTTAGGTGTCTCGCTTGATTCAGTTAGTTGCATTCCGCTAGGGGCATGCCATAATCTGATGGAAGGGCCTTGTCACTCATTACCCCTCATGCGTCATCTTGCTAGCTCAGGTTTGTTCATCAAATCAACGCGACGCACATAAGCATTTTCCACAGTGTAATTTTTCACTGGCGCGACGCATACAGCCCGCGTGGCGCACTGGGTGTGTGCACAGCACACAGGGCTGACAAGCCAGTTTTTCACCACTACTTCATCAAAATTTCAAACTAACTCAATTTCCTATGCTCCCTAAATGCAGGTGTGTCGTATCATTGTTTTTATTCATGAAGGAAAACACTTCACAAACTAGAGATAAAGGAGGCATTGAGTTTCTTGTATCAGTGACTAATTACTTCAGAGGATGGAGAAAAAATGCGTTGGTAAAAATGGTATGCAGGTCAATACAGCCAGTGGAAACTACATTTCTAAGCTCTTAACTTTTATGCCATCCGCTCAAATCATCAAACAAGGTGACACAACTAATTTTTTCAAATTGAAAGCACGAAGAGCTTATCATTTTTACAAAGAAAAGTGGATTTTAAGAAAATGGATATGTGTTCGCTGGTATTGAAGGAGATATTATTGAGTTTAGCAAAATTGCAGCTGGGATCGTTCATTGACAATACATTTTTCCCTTTATTAAAGGCGAAATCTTAGTTCAAAACCATTTTTATTAAAAGACAGTTTTTATTCAAACGACAAAAAGGAAAGCGAACAGTCAAAGATCGAACGCCTAAATTTAAAATGAAGACATCAACCATAGCAGAGAAATAGGATTGGAGGTCTATTTTTGTCTTCATATACGATTCAGAAGGTCTACGCTACAGGTTTTGCCTACTCATTGGTCATCAAACAGATTTTATATGTAACGCTGCTCCTTTTCAGAACAGGTGGTTGGATTTTCAGCTTTTATTAGTTAATGATTAAACAATTCCTTTTTTTGGGGTCGATCTATTTTCTCACATGGGGGGCTTATTTATTATTGTAAATCATTTGTAAAGGGGCCGAGTTCTGGGAGAAGTGTGGAAGAAAAACCAGCGTTTCACTGTACAATTCTGGCAGAGAATTAATGAAATGATGTAGCTCTGATTCATGAGATTCATGTGGTATGAATTTGGCATATGTTTCTTCTTTCTATTTCATATGTATCTTGTTATGTTTTACCGTTCATTCATAATCATTTCTAGTTGAATGCTTTTAAGTAAGAAAGGTAGCATTCAGTTTATTGCTCTCCCTTGGGAAAGCATTTATGCTTTGTGTATCTTCTTCTGTTTGAAAAGGATTCATGTATTATTCCCTTTTCAACTTCTCAACTGTCATTCCACTCCATATTATTTCAATTTGATTGCTAAACTTCCTGCCTATCTTGCCCCATGAAATACTCTGTGTCTTTGAGTTAATTCCTCTGCTCATGCTGTCCTTTGTCCCATACATCCCTGAAAATTCAGTCATTCATTAAATTATCTCTTTCATATTTATTTACTAGCCTAAAATCAGTATTCATTTTGAGTCGTCTCAGACCCCATTGTTTATTTTTACTGAGTGTGACCCGGAGAGAGCCCTGACTGAGCATGGTTGGTGGTTATCCTGAATTGTGCCTTCCTTAAGCCTAAGGAAGATTTAGGCTCTAACATAGTGGCGACCATACTGGGGAAGAAAATGGTTTGCTTGTTAATATTATTTGATTTATGAGCTATAGACGAAGCCTGAAGTCACGCCAAGTAGCCTTTGAAACGCTTTTGCTATGCATCAGCGAAGTAGATACACACTGCTTCAGTCAATCTCCGGTCTAGCTTGTAAACGTGAAATATAACTTGCTAATTGCCCCAGTATATGTATCAAGTTCAGATCTGATTGTTGATGTGGACAATGATCAGACATAAGAAGGCTGAAATCATTCACCTGTCGACTTCATTCACTAAAAAATCCAGAAATCAATCCTTCATGGTGACTCCACTGCAGGAAGATTAGTAGCTTTAAGATTTTCAAGATGGAACGGGTTGCAAGAAGATACGCTCCCATGAGCCGAGATCACATCCTAGGTTTTCTAAATAAAATGCCCAAGGTGGATTGGCTTCAGAATTTGCCTATGTTCAGAAATGTGGAAGGTAATGACGCTGCTCTTCATCTGGTGAAATTTCACATTCATGTGCATAAATTAAAGATCGATTTTCCTGAATATTGTTTGATGAAAATTTTTATGGCTACTCCAGGAGATGAAGCTAGATCTTGGTATGAAAGTTTGCCACCTACTTCTATTTATTGTCTAAAAGATTTTCATACAATATTATTTGAAAGGTATAAAGAATCTTGTCCATCCTTAATATTAATGCAGACTTGTTGTGAACACGCCAGTAGTTTCATTGAAGATCTTGAGACTTTTTATGGAGATAATGGATTGATGGATGGGAAATCATGGAAGCATTGTATGAAAATTCATTTCAGCAGCACATAGAAATCTTAGAGGATACTTATCAATATTAGCAGGTTGAAGATTTCCATATGGTTGAAAATGATGATAGAAGAAGTTTGATTTCAGATTTGGTTGAAATAAAGGATGATACGCAGGAAAATGATGTTCCAATCTCAAAAAATGATGATGATAAATCAGATCGAGAGACAGATTATGATGAGGAAAAACATGTTGTTCCGGATCTCATAAAAGAGAGTTGCATTGCTGAGGCTACCTCAAATGAAGAAAACATAGTTACAGACCTAAATGCTTTCATCCCACTAGAATTATATCTTCACGAGGAGGTAGTTCATTCCCTCTATGAAAAACAAGACGAGATCTTCGCTCAAGTAAGTGAAAAAGTTTCCTTGGATGAATCATTGGTAGATGATAGAAATGTCATATTTGAGTATCAAGAATCATATGAAGTTTCTTTTCTTATGATTGATGAATGTAATGAGGAACATAATAATATAGTTGTTATATCATATGAAGATGATCAAAAATATATTCAGACTACAGAAGATCAGAACATTCAGGACTGCCTTTCAGATTCTTCTTCATATGTGTCTTGTTTTGAAATGTTTTTCCAAGAGGAGATATGCTCATCTACTTGTTCAGAATTTTTTGAGGACCAGGAACATACTTTTACTGAAGTACATTATGAAGGAAGATCAGAATCAAAAGAAAAAGACACCTTGTTTCTTCAGCAGGAGGTAAATCTTCATGTTTTTCAGGATCCAATGGAAAATTTGTTGCAGTCAGCAGTGAAGGTGATTATCACAGTATTCAGCGATGAAGGAGATCATGGTCAATTATGTTTTTGGATGCCCAATTACCAGAATTTATTGATGATTAGAAGATATGATCAAGAGAATCAATCAAGAAGGCATCTGCTTGATTGGTTACATTGGCATTTTGATATAGTTTGATGGTATATTGTCTTGTAAGCAACACAGGTGGTCATGCACTGCCATCAAACTTTAAATTTTAAGTTCAAATCTTAGTCATTTTGAGTTAGTTTGAGTCAAATTTTCAGTCAAGAAATCATTTAACAGTCTTGAGTTGATTTGTCAAAATTTTGGACTCCATAGCCCAATGGATGAAGGCACTGTCTGCTCTCCCAGAGATCTGTAGTTCTTGGCACCTCCAAGTTGCTACCATCCCCATTGGAGCCAATGTTAAAGTTGGTGTTTACATCCCTTCGTCAGAGATCATTGCTCTTTTTGCATTTCATTTTTAGGTGTCTCGCTTGATTCACTCAGTTGCATTCCGCTAGGGGCATGCCATAATCTGATGGAAGGGCCTTGTCACTCATTACCCCTCATGCCTCATCCTACTGGCTCTGGTCTATTCATCAAATAAATTTTAAGGTCATTTACAGTCCTGTTTGATGTCTAGGTCAGCAAAGAGTTATTTTAGTCATTAGGTCTAGGATTTAATGCTAGCAGGCAAGAGGGAGGATCATAATAAGTTTTCATCGCAAAATTTTGTTGTTATATTGCTTGATTGTGAGTTTTCTTCAAAACCTTGTTTTGAAGAAAGTCATCATTTTGTTCTTTGTAATAAATGTCATGTACATTTTTCAAGTTTCCAATTGTCAAAATCTCCAGGCGCAACCCTGGTCATCCTTTGCCGTATTCAAAATTAGTCATCCCTGTAAAATTTGACAAAAAGTTTCATCATTCAAGTTCAAAAGTCAGAGGAAACAAAGGAACAAAGTTTGTTTCAAAATGTGAAAAGAGCCGAAGCCAAAACATTACAAAAATGGGTTTATACGAAGCAAAAATCAAGTTCTCAGTTATATGAGGTAATTCCATTTTTTTTACAACCAATCTACACGCCAAAGACATAAAACAAAGTCAAGTATAAATGTGGAGGAACAAAATCGTGGTTTGAAACAGGGACTGTGCATTGTAGTTGTGTGCGCGGTGAATTGGGAGCAGGCGCGATGCATAGGCGCGATGCGACGCACATAAGCATTTTCCACAGTGTAATTTTGCACTAGAGCGACGCATACAACCCACGCGGCACATAGGGCTGACAAGCCAATTTTTCACCACCGCTTCATCAAAAGTTCAAACTAACTCAATTTCCTATGCTCCCTAAACGCAGGTGTGTCGTATCATTGTTTTTATTCATGAAGGAACACGCTTCACAAACTAGAGGTAAAGGAGGCATTGAGTTTCTTGTATCAGTGACTAATTACTTCAGAGGATGGAGAAAAAATGCGTTGGTAAAAATGGTACGCAGGTCAATATAGCTAGTGGAAACTACATTTCTAAGCTCTTAACTTTTATACCATCTGTTCAAATCATCAAACAAGGCGACAACTAATTTTTTCAAATTGAAAGCACGAAGAGCTTATCATTTTTACAAAGAAAAGGGGATTTTAAGCAAATGGATATGTGTTCACTGGTATTGAAGGAGATATTATTGAGTTTAGCAAAATTGCAGCTGAGATCATTCATTGACAATACATTTTTCCTTTTATTAAAGGCGAAATCTTAGTTCAAAACCATTTTTATTAAAAGATAGCTTTTATTCAAACGACAAAAAGGAAAGCGAACAGTCAAAGACTGAACGCCTAAATTTAAAATGAAGACATCAACCATAGTAGAGAAATAGGATTGGAGGTCTATTTTTGTCTTCAATTACGATTCAGAAGGTCTAAGCTACAGGTTCTGCCTACTCATTGGTCATCAAACAGATTTTATATGTAACGCTGCTCCTTTTCAGAATAGGTGGTTGGCTTTTCAGCTTTTATTAGTTAATGATTAAACAATTCCTTTTTTTTGGGTCGATCTATTTTATCACATGGGGGGCTTATTTATTATTGTAAATCATTTGTAAAGGGGCTAAGTTCTGGGAGAAGTGTGGAAGAAAAACCAGCATTTCACTGTACAATTCTGGCAGAGAATTAATGAAATGATGTAGCTTTAATTCATGAGATTCATGTGGTATGAATTTAGCATATGTTTCTTCTTTCTGTTTCATATGTATCTTGTTATGTTTTACCGTTAATTCATAATCATTTCTAGTTGAATGCTTTTAAGTAAGAAAGGTAGAATCCAGTTTATTGCTCTGCCTTGGGAAAGCATTTATGCTTTGTGTATCTTCTTCTGTTTGAAAAGGATTCATGTATTATGCCCTTTTCAGCTTCTCAACAGTTGTTCCACTCCATATTATTTCAATTTGATTGCTAAACTTCTTGCCTATCTTGCCCCATGAAATACTCTGTGTCTTTGAGTTAATTCCTCTACTCATGTTGTCCTTTGTTCCATACATCCCTGAAAATTCATTCATTCATTAAATTATCTCTTTCATATTTATTTACTAGCCTAAAATAAGTATTCATTTTGAGTCATCTCAGACCCTATTGTTTATTTTTACTGAGTGTGACCCGGAGAGAGCCCTCTCCTGTCCTGGTAGGGCTAGCTACCAGGCTGAGCGTGGTTGGTGGTTATCCTGAATTGTGCCTTCCTTCAGCCTAAGGCAGATTTAGGCTCTAACAATCCCAATAGTAATACATTCAAATATGATGATGTAGGCATACCATTCAACTCAAATGCACAAGATCTTACCCAATGATGAACTTTCTTCTTTGTACCTGTAGCCAACTGCACTAACCACAATTCTGCATGCACTTATTTATTTAAACCACACTTATCCACCAAGCTAGGGTTAACATAACTACCATTAGATTGAGGGTCAATCAGAATAGAAACAACTTTATCACAAAGCTTACCATCCATCTCGATAATAGATTCCTCGTGATCTTCCTGCATGTTATCCAATGCATAGATATAAGGAATTCTCTTCCCAACATCCCCAACAGTTTGTGCTTCCTCTGCACTATAGATATTAGGCCTACCACCTTGATTCTATAGAAAATCCCTCATAAGATGCTCCTTACCACATGTCCAAAACTGCAACAGTTCTACCGTCACTCGTATTCTACTGCCCTCCATGCTATGACCTGTGTCCCTATCTAACTATGTTGAACTTCTTATGAGGTGCAACATTTTCTTTCTCTTATACATTCTAAGGTCTTGTTATTTTTGACTACCATTTACCTTTAGCTCTATCTTTCCATTTCCAACCTTGATGAGATTTTGTCTTATGCTTTGGCTGCTCATAACAATGCTTCAAATTCCCAATGAGTTCCTCAAGTGACTGAGGTTCATCATACTCAATCCGATCTCTAAAAGATAAGGAATCCACTAAAAAATATCTGAAATTTTTCCATTTCATCTATAAGATACGGTACATACCTCAACAAATCCAAGAACTTGGTGATATAGTCCTCATTTTCCATCGATCCCATCTTTAACTCATAGAATTCCTTAGCTTTTACGTTTTAGTACCTTTCTGACAAATATTTCTTCTTGAAAAGTCTCTTGAAATCATTCCAACTCAATTCTTCATTTCTGATGTCTCTGACCCATTTCACATCTTCCCACCAGATGTTTGCTTTCCTTTTAAGGCTAAATATAGTTATTCTAGACTTCATATTCTTTATGTAATCATGCAGCTCGAATAACTTATTCATCCCGAGTAATCATGCCTCTGCCTCCTCTGGCTTCTTTAGGTCTCCATCAAAAGTAGGTAGCTTCGCTTTCCTAAACTCATCTGTCAAATATCCCCTATCACTCCTCTTGTAAGGAGGATAATGATGACGATCATAGTGCCTGTGAGAACTAGAACCAGAGTAAAACATGTGTCCATCACCTCTCCTATCCGGTGTATCCATTAACCTTCCATATTTGATCATGTCATCTCTATCTAACATGTTCCCACCATGAAATCTATTGTCATATGCCCTATTAGTCATATCCTCTTGTCCATGGTTGATCTAAAGTGGTCTCTGTCTCTGCGATTCTGACAAACTCGGAAGGATTACTGCATTAACCTTTTCTTTTTTCTCCTGTGCCTGAATGATTTTTTCATTATCTTCCTTACAACTTCTTATTTATGCCTTCATACTTCTCAATGTGTTTGCTATGTCAGAAGAGTGTCCAACACCCTGCTACCCATCTGATCCATAGGGAGAGTCACATGAACTATAGTCTACCATCTTGCTAGTCATCTTTGATATTCTTCTTGCAAGTATACCATGTCATCTAAACCAAAACATAACATAATCAAGATACCTTAGTATAGTTCTGGGGAGGATATATCATTTGTGAGATCAACTAGATTAGCACGATACATGTACAAACATAGTCATAACAATTTCTAATCATTATTTCGATTATTACCCAATTATTAATGCATGACAATATCGACCACTTACCTTTACCTCATGTGCGACAAATATCACCACGTTAATGTATCCATACAACATATAAACATTAACACACATAACCAATGCATAACCAACAAATACTCGTGATAAACACATCAAAAAATAACACCATCAACATTCACATGGCGACACAAATGCAACCATGACCAACACCATGCATAAGCAACAAACACATAGACCACAAGCATAAGGAACACATATGAAACCGACATGTATGCATGACCAACACACCGCCCATCTAGTCCAAAGGGTTAACCATGCTTTTATACCGTCCTGTAACACCCTTCTCCCACATTTACCCAAGTTAATCGGTTTGATGGGGTAAACATGTGACAAGAAGCTACTATGATGTGATTCAACTTCCCATGTATAGTTAAGGAAGTGGAACCACAAAAAAAAACTATTATGACCTTCCACACATGCTATAAAACCTTTAGGACCCAACGAACCCTTCCAGGTAACCAACCCCTCAGGTAACTTGACATTTCAATGGTTTGGACCCCTAGGCACTCCCATGACAAGCCATGCATGCAACTGAGGCCTTCTAGTCGCTCCCATAGAAAGGCATGCTAGTGACTGTGGACATTTTTAGGTAGTTATGTGCCAACAACCTTGGATTATGAGCCACTTTTAGGGATGGGTCTCAAGCTACTACCCAGGACTCCATGAAACTTCTAGAAATGAATAATAACACTTAAACAAAGATTTTAATGCAATCATTGAAACAAGTGCTTGATATGACCCCTGCTAGCCATGACAAACATTTCATCAAATATGTAATCTATAGGTCATAACAATAGATCTAAGAATAGGGGTCTCATACTTATATGATATTCATAAGGAAGCATTGATGCCTTATCACAATAACTGCATTATCATCTATTAGGTCATGTATTCATTGTACATTCATCTACTAATCAAAACATCATGAGAGACATGCATCATAACTGTCATAAAACATACTCATAACCAACATATAACCAACATAGGTAACAAGGACATAACAACCATAAAATCCACATATAAGTTGGTACATTTACACAAGAAATATTAAGGAGAAGAAGTTCTTATTAATGAATGCAAAAGACAACCAGGTATGGGACTTCCATGAACCACCCGGCCATAAATTGGCTTAACCAAATCTTTCTTTCATCTAATCACCCCCGTGCCATATTCCAAGCATGAATGTGGGACTCAAAACCAAACCAAACCAGGTTTCCTAAGGTTTAATTACAATCCACACTAGATCACTAGGCCCTAAACAAGCATGGATGCCACGGGATTTCTCCATCTACACAGTGAGGAATTTTCTTGTCTCCTAGTCTTTATGATTTATAGTATATCCCATCATACAATGGTTGAGGATTCCTAGGTCTAATCGAGACTCCACCCTCTAGGATTTACTGTATAGCTCACCATTCACTGGCTAAGGATTCCTAGGCCTGATCGAAGGCTCACACCTTTAGGTTTTACCGTATATCCTGCCATTCCCCGGTTGAGGATTTTTAGGCCTATCGAGGAACACAAAATTTGGCTTTACCGCAATCCACAATCTGGATTAGGGAGTAATAGGACATGTGTTCTTTCTTTCAGAGACCACCTCACTCAGTTTTGAAACCATCCGACAATCCAGCTTATCCAAATAAGAGAAATCACCATCACACCATGGCTATCTAGAAATGGAAAGGTTAGGCTGAAAACACTGTCACACCTAGACAAACCCATGCCAATGACAACAAGTGAACCAAATATGCACATGCATGTACCATGCATGCCAATAACAACAAGAGAGCCAAATACAGACATGCATGTGCCATGCATGCCAAATCTAGCAAGGAAATCACACATTCAAATCAATACATGCAAATAATCCCCGCTGTAGTTGCTTGATCCTGCTCTTCCTTGCTTGATCTTTGCCTTCTTGGTCCTTCCCTTTCTTTCCTTGATCCAATTCTAGAGTGCTCTAAGAAAACTTTAAGTCTCCAAGAGTGTGCGAGAGAAAATAGAGAGAGAGCTCCAAAACTGAACTAACAAAAACAAGTACTAACTGATCCTCATAAGCCGTTTTATCAATGAGGCCTCTAATTTCTTCAATATTCCATTATTTTCCTTCATTTTCCTCCTCATATGCAACCTATGACCTTTCACCTTCCTTTTCTCCTAATTTCCATTATTTTCATAAATAAAATGTCAATAAATGCCACTTTGCCTTTCCAAAGCCTTTGTCATTGCCTTTTCCAATTTCCTTAGCCATAATAAACAAAATGAACACTAGTGCTAGGATGTTTTTTTTCCCAAAATTCAACTCGGAATACGTGTCTCGTGACCTTGGTTATTATTTTTCCTTTATTAACTTTTATTACATGTAATTTTGACCAGGTTTGTTATACAGGGGTGACATTTTTAGCTAGAAACACCACGAAGACAAAAAAATAGAATTTTTCCAAAAGTTCAAGTTAAAAAATTGGACCGCATGGGTGCACCATTACCAGAAATTAGTAGTCGTGTGACTGTTTCTTTAATAGTTTCTCAGTTGTGGAAATGTCCAGTCAGCACCTCAGGCAACAAACATTCTTGAGCAACACTTCAAATCTTGAGATGATGGGCTGACAAATTCGAGCCTTAAACCCAAGGAAGCCTTAAATTTAAGTAATTGGTAGGTCTCATCTCATTTATGAGGTGAACCACCATATTTGGGAGCCAAGGAGAGGAGGAGTGTCTAAGAAACTCTATAAATACAAGTTCTAGAAGAGCTAAGAAACAAGAAGAAGCAAAGCATTGTTATGCTGCCAAAATTGCTCCCTAGCAATCAATCATTTCGTTGAGAAGAGGATTTCGTCATTGAGAGAGTCTTCATATTTCTTTGAGAGAGAGAGGAATATTTCAAGGATATTGAGGAAAAGAAATTCCTTGTTGATTATTTTTTAACACCATTTCTCAAACAATTCCCTCCAAGTGTCTTTTATTCATCTATTGTATCTATTCTACATCTAGTAGTCAATAAAGGGAACATGTTTCCATTACTTTGTTGATGTGTTTTCTTCGTTAGGATTTTTTTTATGTATCTATTTCTTAGATTTTAGTTTATGTTTAGGTATGGATTGTTTTCACTACTTACAATGATTTGTTTACCTTCTAGAAAATCCTATATATTCACAAGCTCATGCAATGTACTAAAGCAAAAGACAAGAATCTACTTCTACTTTCAACCAGCAGAAGCCATTTGATCAATGAAAAAAATAATAGCAAGAGGAATATAATTAATGGCATGTAACACAATAAATATCTGGGGAAAGCCACAACTCAAAATCCCACTATCTGTATTTCATTAAATCAGAAATCCAAGATGATAATACAATGCTTGTTCTCTCAAGAACAATCCCAACACTCAATATAATCAATCTCCTAGCTCACAAGTAAGCTCAAGTCAATCCTTAGCCTCTTCTGTTGCTCTCTAAGCCCTTATTTCCTTGCACAATTCCCATGGCTAATTAACTCATCTTAAAGGGAAACTAGTGCATCCAAAACTGTGCAATCCCTTCTAGGTTCAGTTCCTGATTGCATGCACCATCTGTACAACTCAGAAAATTATACAACTAATAGTACATTGTCCCTACTCTCTAGTCTCAACTGGGTCTTTCTCAGAATTGACATGCATGAGTTTCTGATGAGGGAATATTCAGTTAACTGGAGCAGCACTAGTTAATGTATTAGTGCACCAACTGACTGTTAACTCACTATTAGTTCCTCAAATAGTTTGGAACTAATTTAACTAAACTTAACTCAGTAAACTGAGTTATCTAATTATAGCTCACACTTAACTCATCCTGGACCCCTATAACATAGGGAGAAGATATACATGACTTCAGAAAGACTTCCAACTCAAAATTCCTAAGCTAATTAAGTTAATTAAACTTAATTAACTATTTACAAGTTGCTATGAGAATAGAATTCGATTTTAATTCTCAGTTTAATTAAAGAACAAATTAAACTGGAATTTCTGGATTCTATTTTTATCATTTCTTGTTGCTATTTTCAACACTCCCTCTTAATAAGAAAGGAATTTAACTCGATCTCGATCCTGAACCTTTGGAATGTTTTGCATGCAACACTTCTCTCTAGTGTTGTTTCTCCAGCAACTCCAGAAACAAAAAAACATCCAACCTGAATAAGAATGATGCCTTTGTCATCAAAGTCTTTAACTGTTATTACCTTTGTTGACTGAAAACTCTGTGCTTCTGTTGACTCTACCTTTCTGTATGGTTTTCAACCCTTCTCTATGCTCTTTAGTATCTGACTTCTCTAGCCTCTGTCACTCTGATCCCTGACTGCATCAATCCCATTGATTCCTCCCGCTATTATGTACTTTGTGCTCTTATAGCAATGTATGATCCATGAGATAAAACCTCTCAAGGGACTCTACGCAATTTTAGTCCTCTTGGGACTATCACTTCACATCACCCCGCTTCACACCTGGAGGTATGGCTGCATGTGATCCCTCAGCCCACTTGGCTCAAAATTCCCCCCTACTAGAGGTCTCTGCATGAGGGGATGCCTCCACTCGGTCTCCTCTCAGCTTCTTCAATTGTGGCTGCCCCACAATTGTTTGAGATTGCTTCTTCTCTACTTGAGTGGATCTCTCCACTCGGTCTCCTCTCAGCTTCTCTAGTTGTCGCTGCTCCACAACTTCCTGAAGCTACTTTTGAGGCTTCTTCTGGGGCTGCATGTTGAGAGGTAATTTACTCTCCCTCTCAACCACCAAGTCTCTAACCTTTGCCTTGCTACTCAAGGCTTTGCATGCATCTTGAACCTCAAGAGAATATAGGTTCTTGACCCGTGAACCGATCTATTTCACCTGTACCGTGGTGATGTTTCTAAGGAAAACCTTTCCCTTACTAAAAACCACATCATAACCACGGTCTTCCAATACAGTGACTGAAACAAGATTCTTCTTTAGTCCTAGAACATACATCACATATGTGATCTTAAGAGGGGAGCTAGACTCCCTCTAAAAGGTAACCGTACCGATCCTGGTAGCTCTATACCTCTTGTCATCTCCAAGATCTATGGTATGCTTGAGGTCTTTCTTCTCAAAATCACTAAAGTGATCTCTATTCCCCATCATATTGAATGAGGCACCAATGTCAAGATACCACATGCCTCCCATGACAGTGTGGGCCATGCATGCAATGAGAGTGAAATCAAGTTCAAATTGTGAAGCTAGAGCTCCACATGTTTCCATTATTGTCGGCTCCTTCTTGTTTGATTTCTTCTGTGGGAAGTTCTTGGCATAGTGCTCGTGCTCGTGACAGTGAAAACACTTGAATTTCATCAAGTCATCCATGTTGTCTATTCGGAACAAGTTGACCCCTTCGCTCTCTCGTGGTACAATCCTCACTGTTGAGTTCTATGGTGGGGTGGACTTGAACAGGGTCCGTTTTGGTGGATCCTGCGCTATAGTTAAAAAATACGCTAGACTGCTCAATTTATGAAATTATTTTTTAAATTAAGATCGTGCTACTCTAAAATCCCTCTTCTTTCCAACCTCCTCGCCTTGGGACTTCTTTCCCTTGGCCTTCTTCTCTTTACTCACTAAGGCAAAATCCTCTTCCACTTCCTTGGAAGAAGTCCCATCTCTGGTGTTCCTCCTGATCTCCTCTTGCATCAAATCCGACTACAGTCGTTCCTAATCTGGTGGCTTCTCCCAACCATTGATAGAGTCCTAATAACTATGCCAACTCTTTGGGAGTCCTAAAAGAGAAAGAATCACCATATCATCCTCGACAACTGTGATTCCAACACTTCCAAGGTCATCATGACATTGAGTGAACTTGGTCCAATAATTTGGAATTGAGTCCCCCGCCTCCATCTTGATTTTTCGAAGTTTATCTTTTAGTGCCAACTTCCTTTGGTCACTATTGTTTTGGAAAAGGTCCTTCAATTCTTTCCACATAGCTTGTAGATTTTCCTTCCCATGGAGACTCGAGACAATGTGATCTCGAACTCTCTCAATCATTATCCACCTCACCCTTACCACACACTTCTTCAATTCAGCCAAATTCTGAGCATCCGATGTTGATGGCTTAGGAATGTACTGATCAATGAATTGCTTAAAGCCATTATCCTCCAACACAATCTCCATCATGTCCTTCTAGGCTATATAATTCGAGCTGCCATGTAGGGCATACTCGAGTCGTAAACCGTAGAACGTCATCTATCGATCCTGAAGTATGTATTGCAATTTCAAATTTCACCTGTAACCTAAAACTCAAGACTTCAAAATCTCCTCTAGTATACTGTTCTCACCTCTAATACCATGTAGAAAACCCTGTAGATTCACAAGCTCATGTAATGTACTAAAGAAAAAGAAAAGAATCTACTTCTACTTTCAACGAGCGGAAGCCAATAGATCAATGAAAATATAGTAGAAAGAGGAAGATAAATCAATGGCACATAACACAATAAATATCTGGGGAAAGCCACAGCTCAAACTCCCACTATCTATATTGCATTAAATTATAAATCCAAGATGATAATACAATTCTTGTTCTCTCAAGAACAATACCAACACTTATAATAATCAATCTCCCAGCTCACGAGCAAGCTCAAGCCAATCCTTAGCCTCTTCTGCTGTTGTCCAAGCCTCTATTTCCTTGTGCAATTCCTATGGATGATTAGACCATCTTAAATGGAAACCATTGCATCCAAAACTGCGCAATCCCTTCTAGGTTTAGGTCCTGATTGCATGCACCATCTGTACAACTCATAAAATTATATAACTGATTGTACACTGTCCTTGCACTCTAGTCTCAACTGGGTCTTTCTTAGAATCGACATGCATGAGTTTCTGATGATGGAATCTTTAGTTAACTGGAGTAGTCTAGTTAATGCATTAGTGCACTAACTAACTGTTAACTCAGTGTTAGTTCCTCAAACAGTTTGGAACTAATTTAACTGAACTTAACTAAGTAAACTGACTTATCTAATTAAAGCTCACAATTAACTCATCCTAGACCCCTATAATATAGGGAGAACATATACATGACTTTAGAAAGACTCCCAACTCGAAATTCCTAAGCTAATTAAGTTAATTAAACTTAATTAACTATTTACAAGTTGCTATGAGAATAGAATTCGATTTTAATTCTGAGTTTAATTCAAGGACAAATTAAACTGTACTTTTTGGATTATATTTTTATCATTTCTTGTTGCTATTTTCAACATACCCATGTTTGTCCACTAACAACAACCAATTTCTTGTGATTTCCTTATAGGGAACAACCAAATCCAAGGAAGGTGTATTTGGTACTCTATAGCAACAAACATACTACCACAATAATCCAACACATAATCTCAATCATAACTCATGCATAATCTCTAATATATAATTTACATTGCAAATTCCATTTGCACCCATAGCATATCAATATGAGTCATAATGGTGCACATCATAGACATATATAGTTTAACACAACAAGATTCAAATTTCCTACATTTCCCATAACCAAATATCACCAAGTAACCATTATATTGAGCCAAGATTAATTGTTATGCTACTCCCAACCAACATATGTAACTTTAATATTTTATTTATGACATATTTAATATGCATATCTGAATATTTGTATGAAAACCAGTAAGCATCCAATTGACTATCCTTATCATGAATTTGAGCATATATTATTGCTATGGCCAAAGAGGTTTCTTATAGAGGGGTCCCACCTATTAGATCTCAATGGATAACTGGTAATAATGAATAGTTCAAGAGAGAGTTTAACACACAATGGTTTGTGATTGGGATTAGTGTTGACTATCGTCAACATTGGCGACTTCATAGGGAGACTCATAGAGTGAGTCAAAACTCATAATCATTGGATATGTAACAAAAAGTGATTGTGGAAGAGTAGGTTTCAGGTTGTTCAAGGGGGAGGAAGCAAGGGCAACAAGAAATGGGACTTAGAGATGTAACTTTTAGTGAGTTATTCAGATAATGATAGGATCAAACAATTTAATGACTATATCTTTATTGATAAGGAAGGATGGTACATGTCCTTTCTGTAAAATGATCTTTCTAGAAGAATGTACCTTTGCAAAAAACAATGCTTCTAAAATTCTGTGAAAATATAAGAAAAACACTTTCCTTTTTATATTTGTCGAAGGATATGTTGTAAATAGGATTCCTGAATGTTTCAAGAGACAATTAATAGTAGACATAATCATTCATTTCAAAAAAATAAAGTTTGCAAAGAAGTTGTTAACAACACTCAAACTACAACATAAAGCAAAGTTCTAAAACAAAACACAGTAAAATTATAAGAAAGCAATAAAAGAAACTATGTACAGAGTGATATTCGATTCAAATGATTTATTCAAATTTCCCTCCCACAAAAGGATTCAATTGTGAGCCATTAGTGTTATGAGGGAGGATATGATCATTAAGATCTGTGAGTAGATATGTGATAGGTCCAACCACTGCAAAGATATTGAAAGGGTGTTGTAGCGGCAATAACCACACTCCAAAATTTTGCCTTAGCTTTGTTTTGGAGCCTCCCTACCAACCATCCTTAGTAGCATTTCTTGCACTGTCAAGTACATACGATTTAGCTGAGTTTCAGTGGCCTGTCGACCTGTGTGATGAGCCCCAAAAATGGGTAACTTATTGTGCTCATTATTGCCTATTGTTCGTGATTAATCCACCATTCTTCATAGTTAATGCATGCTTTTTAGTATATTTATGTTGATTGAATGAATGAGAATAGTCACTTGACCATGGAGTCTAATACGTGGTTATTGTAGGATTTTGGACAACTTTTGGACCAAGATCAAGCATTTATGAGCCATTTGATAGCCAAATACGAGGGAACAAAGCTGAGGATTCATAGGAAGGGTGTCTCCTGCACTAAATGGCCCCTTCCTCGAATTTTCCACCATCAACTCGGAGTTCAACAGGCCACTGAAGATGATTCCCAAGGGCAGCCGAGCAGCTTTTTGTAAAGTGATAGATTACTTGCAGTTTGAGCAGCCGAGACCCTTTAGTTAAGGAGGGATGTTGGAGGTCCTCGTAGTGTATAAGAAGGAAGGCTTCTAGCCTTCATAGTTTACTTTTGGAACTTTTGTATTTTGCACTCTAGTGTTGCTCTAATTTTGCTCATTTTTGGAGCTTTTGTTGTAAACATTTTTTTTGACATGGTTATTTTCTAAATAATGGAGATCAGTTTCATTTTGCTTCAGCTCTGAGCTTCTTCTTAGGAGCCTATAGCTCTTGGGGTTGGGCCCAACCCAAATGCCAGGATCTCCTCTATGTACTGTTATATGTTTTTGCTGCCTTCAAATAATTTATGCTAGTAGGTTACAATCTTGCTTGGTTACTTAGTCCATCCTCGATGGTTGAAATAGTTTTTCATGTTTCAGGTGATTTAACAGGTTGGTAATAGAAAATATCTTCGAAAAGGGCCATCAAGAAACCCTGATCTCACCTCTCCCTCCTTGGGACCATGAGCTGAGACCAAGGTGTCCTTGCTGCCATAAAAGCATTGTTCTTGCTTCTTCATGCAATTGCTAGTGTTAGATTCTTCGTTGCAAAAGTTGGTACCAGTTGTGATTACATGCTTAGACAAGTAATCTATCTAATGTTGGGACAAGTAATCTATCCAAAATATTTGGACGCTGGGAGTCCTGAAGTTGATGTCCACATCAATGGCACCATAATCCCCCACATCTTGATTGATCTTGGGGCTGCCATTAATGTGATGACCAGGGACACTATGCTCAAACTTAACCTTCAGAGTTCCTTAAGAAAGACCTCGACAGTACTACAGTTAGCAGACCGTTCCACCATGACTCTCAAAGGGATTGTGGAGGATGTCCTGGTCTCTGTTGATTCTTGGGAGTACCCTGGGGACTTCTTGGTCCTTCAGCCAAAGGAAAAACTCACTGGATACCCCCTCATTTTGGGAAGGCCTTGGTTGGCTACTACAGATGCTTACATCAATTGTCAAGCGGGGAGCATGACCATTAAGAATGACCCTATGTCCAAATAGCTAGTCATATATCCTCCTGCCCAACCTTTGTTAGAACATGATTTGCCTCTCTGGTTGGAGGAGGGAGATGAGGATGAAGTCTACTATGCACCATTGTGCATAGTAGAAGCCACCAGGGGAGGTCCTCAAACCGAGGATGACCTAATTGAGAATTTGATTCGAAATCCACCTTCCAGTGTGCTGCCATTAGAGGAGTTAGTGGAAGGTACCCAAGCCAGCGTTTTAATAGACCTCTGTGTAGCTGATTCGACCTCTCCCAAAGTTAAGAGTGTGGAATTTGGCCCTGAAAGAACCTTGAAGATCAGCTCATCCCTATCCCCTTCTCAGGAAAAGGAGCTGTGTAGCCTTTTGAACCACCATTTGGATGCTTTCGCTTGGAGCTACAAGGAGATGAAAGGAGTCCACCCTTCGGTCTATACCCATCA
Organism: Pinus taeda; assembly: GCA_000404065.3. NCBI lineage: Eukaryota > Viridiplantae > Streptophyta > Pinopsida > Pinales > Pinaceae > Pinus > Pinus taeda. The sequence continues at coordinate 36,003 of APFE031229836.1, forward strand.
CATTTACATCAAAGAGGATTGTAAACCAGTTAGGGATCCTCAGAGGAGAATGAATCCAGCCCTTAAGGACATTGTCAAGGAAGAATTGCAAAAGTTGTTGGATGTAGGATTCATCTACCCCATCTCTGACAATGAGTGGGTCTCTCCTTTGGTGCTTGTGCCCAAGAAAAATGGGAAATGGAGAATCTGTGTAGATTATCGAGAACTTAACAAAGCCACCAAGAAGGACCATTTACCTTTGCCTTTCATAGACCAAGTGTTAGATGGGCTAGGAGGGAAGAAATTATTTTCTTTCCTAAATGGGTTCAGCGGATATAATCAGATCCAAATCAGCCTGGAGGACCAAGATAAGACCACCTTCACTTGTCCATGGAGCACCTTTGCCTACCGGGTCCTTCCCTTTGGGCTATGCAACGCCCTTGCCACTTTCCAGAGAGCATTACTGAGCATATTTACTGAGCTAGTTCATGATTCGGTAGAAATCTATATGGATGACTTTACTCCTTATAGGTCCAACTTCCAAGAAGCATTGGCTAACCTAGGAAAAGTTTTAACCAAGTGTGTTGAAATGAACCTGTCCCTCAGTCCTGAAAAATGCAAATTCCTAATGACTGAAGGGACCGTGCTAGGTAATACAATTTCTCAACAAGGATTACAGGTGGATCCCAACAAAATTGCTATCATCCAAAAAGTTCCACCTCCTCAAAAGGTAAGAGATGTTTGGAGTTTTCTAGGCTTAGCAGGATATTATAGAAGATTCATTAAAGATTTCAGTAAGCTAGCCTTGCCATTGTTTGGTCTTTTGGGGAAAGATGTTGAGTTTATATGGACTGAAAACTATCAAGAGGCTCTGGATGAATTGAAAGATAAGCTAGTAACTGCCCCAATCTTGAGAGTTCCAAACTGGGCCCTACCTTTCCACATCCACACCGATGCCTCGAACAAAGCCATAGGGGCAGCCTTAGGAAAAGTTGAAGAGAAACTACCATATGCCATCTACTTTGTCAGCAAAAACCTATCCAAGGCATAGTTGAACTATACTGTAACTGAGAAAGAGTTCTTGGCCATAGTCCATTCCCTAAACAAGTTCAGACACTACATCACTAGTTATCAAACATTTGTGCGCACTGATCATGCTACAATTAGGTATTTAATGAATAAACCTGATGTAAATGCTCCTATAATTAGATGGTTACTTTTGTTGCAGCAATTTGATTTGACCATTGTTGACAAGCCAAGTAAGGAAAAATGTTGTTGCTGACTTTCTGTCTAGACTAGATTTTCCTGCAGGTGAAGACGAGATGGTAGATGATCAAATGCCAGATGAGCACCTATTTTCTATTTTAGTACTCTCTCCCTAGTTTGCTGATATAGCAAATTAATTGGTTTTAGCACAGTTCCCTCTGCACCTATCCTCAAAGGAGAAGAGCAAAATTGTGAGGAAAAGTGCCCCATTCACTTGGATTGGGGGCAACCTGTTTAAACTTGGCCCAGATCAGATCTTGAGGCATTGTGTTAGGGAGGAGGAAGTTTTTGACATCCTCCTAACCTGTCATGATGGTCCGTGTGGAGGGAACTTTGCAGCAAAAAGGACTGCCTTTAAAATTCTATAGGCAGGCTACTATTGGCCCACTCTTCATCAAGATGTCAGAAGATACATTAGCCAATGTGAACGATGTCAGAGGATGGGGAAACCGACTCCGAGGGATGGAATTCCCCTCCAACCTCAAGTGACTTTTGAGCCATTTGAGAAGTGGGGCATAGACTGTGTGGGTCCTATCAATCCTCCTTCAAAGCAGGAGTCTTACATCATTGTGTGCACAAACTACTTGACCATGTGGGCAGAGACAAAGGCAATCAAGGCAACAAAGGAAGAAAAAGTGGCTGAGATTTTGAGAGAAAATAACTTCTACAAGTTTGGCTACCCATGGGAATTAGTTACAGATCAAGGAAGTCAGTTTACCTCTAACCTAATTGAAGACCTGCTTTCTCATCACAAGATTAAGCACAGGACTTCCACCCCTTATCATCCGCAAGCAAATGGGCAGGTGGAGGTCACTAACAGAGCTTTGGAGGAGATTTTGGCTAAAGTGGTGAGAAGCAGCAGAAAGGATTGGGCAGATCGCTTGGTTGAGGCTACCTGGGCCTACAACAACACTTGGAAAACTACAGCAGGTTTCACACCTTATGAGATGGTCTACGAGAAGAAGGCTTTGCTGTCCATAGAATTCGAGTACAACACATTGAGGTTGGAAGCTCAGCTGGACCTAGACCTCAGCGATGCACAAAAGGACAGATTACTATAGCTGAATGGATTGGATGAACAGAGAATGCAGGCCCTCCTCCACTTGGAAGTGGTCCAACTCCAGAGAAAGATATGGCATGACCGGCACCTTAACGAAAAGCAATTTCAGCCAGGAGATTGGGTGGTGTTATATGACTCAAGGTACAAGGATTTCAAAGGGAAGCTGAGGACAAGGTGGCTAGGACCATATATAGTGGAGAAATGCAACAACGATGGTTTAGTTCTCATTAGGACCATTGATGAAGAAGCCATCCCCATGCTTGTCAATGGACATCGATTGAAAATCTACAAGAAACCCCTCTCTAGGCAGGAGTTCATTAAAACTTTGGACAAACCAGTGCTGGTAGTGGAGTAGGGCCCTGTCTCTACTCCATCCACACCTTGATCATCAAAAAAAAAAGAGAGAGAAAAAGAAGAAGAAAAAAGTAGAAAAATAATAAAATGATCCTTGGGTGAAAACCTCTTAGAGGCGCTCGGGGCAGATAGTGAGGGTGAAAACCTCCTGGAGGTGCCCCAACTATCTCTCTCTCTCACAAAAAAAAAAAAATGAAAGAGAAAAAAAATAAGGAATCAACCTAACTTCTATTGAACAATTGCAGGTTGTAGGGAAGACATTGTAGGTTAGGAGGGTTGCACAAAACAAGGATAGAGGTTAGCCTCAAGCTATAGGCATCCCTCATAGGCACTTCCTCCATGACCACTCCCCTTTCCTAATATTTTATCACATTTGGGTCAAGATTTCGCCTTCTACAGGAAGTTCTGGGCCTTCTATAGGAAGTTCTATAGCTTCTACAAGAAGTTCCTGTAGACCCTTCAAACAGGCCAAAATTAATCTTGGAATAAAATCTAAAGGTTGGAATTTCCTTGTTAGGTCTTGAAGCACCCTTGCTTCCATCCATCACCGTATGTCACCCTATTTCATCTCCTTGCACCTCCACTGCACCCATCCTGTTATTTGTTCCTACACAGAAAAAAATTTGTTTTCTTCATCCTGCCAGCAAGAACTTTTAGTAACAACTCAAGAAGTAGTGTCTCGCCCACCTTACCTGTCAATCTCCATCTGGACTCCTCATCATCCAAATCCTTCGTCAGCATTATAGCCCTGTTCATTTAGCTTACATCCCGGGAGGAGAAGCGGCTACAGGACATTCTACAGGAATCTTGTAGCAGCTGATCCCTCTGGAAGACATACTCTGGAGATAGGGACAGCCGAAAATGACAAAGGAAACATGCAAAGGGATCATCTTGAACGTGAAAATATCGTTAGCAGTCAAAGCCAAGAAAAACTTGTGCATGCAACATCAACGAACGAAAGAATGGGTTCCAAAACCCATGCATGAAGCAGCAGCATACGAAGGAGTGGTTCCAAGACCTGAAGTCTGCATAACGCGGCCATGACCACATAGGTAAGTGCCTAAACTCATTTGTCAATTGCATAAACTATATTTCAAAATTTGCATGCCTATGGAAATGGTTTGGATCGAATGGAATCGGTGGCCAGTCAATTGGCCACCCTCAGCCAGTTACATAGCCTCGTGAGATCCAAACGAGCCCAGTTACATTCAAAATCGCCGACGGGATGTGCAGCCACCACGTGTGAAGTGTCCATTCAAGGAAAAATCGTCGGGACTGGTAGTGGTGGCGGCGGTTAATGGCAGAGGGGAGGTGATGGCGGTCAGAAATACGTAGAGAAATCATGGTTGTGATGTGGGATCAATGGTTTGGTCCAGCGACCTCATTCCCTCACCATGAATCACACTGAAGTTAAAAGATGCTTTGCTGGAACTCACACCACCTTCTATTCATTTTGCACTTGCAATGTCCTCGACTGGAGTACGCGTCCTTTGCTTCCAAAAACTATTAACCAATCGTCCTCCACGGGATTTTCTACCTATTTTCGAAAATATCCCGTGTATCGGGCTCGCTCAGAGGCACAGTGACATTCTATAGGAACCGGGGGGGGGGGTCTTTTACAGGAAGAGTCCTACAGGAAATACTGCACATCTTTCCAGAGCAGGGAATCCAAGGATTTTTCTTTGCAAAATTAGGAGCTCCAAACGAGGTAGGCTCGAAAAACTCTTCTATGCATGGTATGTTTTGAAAAGGTGGTGAATTGAACAACATCAGATTGGGGAATCAAAGGAAAACAATCTGCCTGTGAATTGAAAAAAACATTTTCTTGTGTATTGCACTGGGTTTCCCAGTCGTTTCTGCATCAAGATTCTCTTCCACGTTTCCTGTGTTTTTAAAAAATTCTCTTGTAGGGGGGATATATGCAGCTCTAGGGGCTAGCTTATGTTTGGAAAATTTTTAAATTTTCATATCTGAATGTGTGTGAGAAGAAAACTTGATCTCTGTACTCTATTTGTAGAAACAAAATTCTTCCTTTCATAAACAAATAGCTGAGTCTTGGGTAACAATAGTCTTGAAACCAGGGAATTGGTTGCTAATTGACATTGAACAATCGAGGAATCCTTGCTTGAGTCTAGGGGGAAACCATAAACAACATTCCCTTTCCTGACCAAAGCATAAAAGAAACAAACACTCTCACCATGCCAGGGGGATTCATAAGGAAAGAACCCCCAGACTCCAACAAATTGCATGAGCACCCTGAGGTGGTGAACCTTTTCACATGGGCCAATTGGATGTCATTCTTTGACAAAATTCAGGGTCATGACGAGGAGATAGCTGAGGAATTTTTAATTTTCCTGAGACCTCAATCAAAGACATAGACCACATTTAGTTTTAGGGGTTTGACCCTAGAACTTACCCCTGAGCTCATCAGTCGAGTCACTAGTCTACCATTAGGGCTCCCTTGGAGCAAAGAAGAGAGGGCATTGGGCCAAGCTGCCAAGAAAGCATTCTTCCTGCCCGAGAAACATCCTATAGAAGACAGAAACGGGGTGAGGAGAACCAGCTTGCCTCCTCTCTGGAGTGAAGTCAGTTTCCAAATCATGAAGTACATTACCTGTGAAGGAAGATTTAGCATTGTCTATGGTTATCATTTTAGGTTTCTGTGTGAACTTAGACATGGAATTGATTTACCTCTAGCAATGAAACAGAGCATTCCCTATTTTCTTCTTCAGTCACTCATTGAATTTGGTACAAACTTGAATGAGGGGATCCCAAATCAGTTGGCCCACCATGGGATCATCAAACTATTAGTGGAAGATGCCCTGCACACCTACACTATCCCCATATCTTGGGAAATCTTCCGAAACATGTCTAGGGGTGACAACATTAGAATTTTGGCTGAAAATATCACCCCATCCAGCAGTGAGGAAGGAGAACACATTAAAGAAGGTGAGAAAACCAATGGTAAAGGAATGTGGGACATTCAAGCATAGCAAGAACAGAAAGAAAAAGGAGAAATGGGCCAGGTCGCTAAGCCTAAAACAGAGGTGCAGAAAACAACACAAACACCACAGGAAAAGAGAATGCAGAGTAGAGTAGGGAGGGTTGAAAAACCCCAAATGAAGGTTTTCATAGCCACAACATACACACATAAAGAAAAGGAAAAGACACATCCTGAAATAGTAGTAACACAGACAAAAACAGTTGACACAGGGGCTTCTACAAGAAGTAGGGAAAAAGAACAGCAAGAGGAGAAATCACCTAAGATTTTGGCAAGGGAGGTAGTAGCTGTGCTTGCCGCCTTAAGCACACCTCCAAAACAAAAAGGGAAGAGAAAAAGGCAAACCTCCATGTACTTTAAAGCAAGGAGGAGCACACGGATTAAAGCAAGCATACCCCAACCTCAATCAAAGGCGCCAATTGTCATCAAGGACACATCACCTAAACCAAAAGAAGGATATCCTTCAAAGATATCTGTCACCTATGAACGAGGAAGCCCGAAAACCTCGACCTGGAGAGAGAGAATTAAGATGATGGACTCAAAAATAGTTCTACAGGAAGCTGAGAAATTTCTACAGGAAACTCTAGCTAAGCTAAGGGAGACCGAGAAACTGGAGGAAAAGGCGGCCAAACCATCACAAGGATAAGAGAAGATAGAGGAAATATTGGAACCAAGCCCTCAGCCTAGCTTGGGCTCATACTATAACTTGTTAGAAGCGGGGAAGATAATTCCCCAGAAATTTGCGGTGCCACTTTTCTTTGCACTGGAAGAAGAAAGAATTAGGACTCACACCTGGATGAGGATTGCTGAGTCCAAGGGTGTGGTAGACATAGGCCACCTTGAAGAACAACTCAAGGAATCAAGAAAATAATTGGCCATGGTAAGGCACGTGGAGAGCAATCAAAGGGCCAAACTACAAGAAGAACATGAGCTACTGAAACAGCAACTGCAGCTCCAGGGAAGTCATAGGGAAGATAGGCCCCCCAACTTAGGAGAATAGCAGCAACAGGAAAGGCCTCCAACAGACAAAGAAACCTTTGATGAACATCAGAGAGAGGACAAGCTGCAAGTTGCGGTTGAGGCGCTAACAAAGCAGCTACAAGAGAGAGAGTTACAGGCAGCAGAGGAAATACAATCTCTAAAACAAAAGGTACAAGAAAAGGATGCCCAACTGGTCTGCATGGCCAGTTGGGCAGTAGAGGCCTTGCAGTGTAGGCAACCTGCCAAGTCATATGCCTTATATCTTAAAGATCAATGGTTGCAGTTCCAGATTAACACCTTGGCCCAAAGGGTCACTATTCCATTTCAAAATTACCATCAATTCATGGCTTTGTGTGACAGTAGCTCAGCAGAGGCTAAGGCCAAATTATCATAATTCTATTTACACAACTGGGCCCTTCCTAACATGAACCTGTGGGACTCCAATGCTACAGTGGGAGATGTGCAACTTATGGCCATGGCCTCTTGGTTAAATCATGAGGAAAAAAGGGTAGTAGAGATTCAAAATATCATGAATAGGGAGCTAAGTGAGCCACTCATGATCAGAGCAGAGCCGGAGGATCCCTCATCCTTAATATATGCCCACCAGCACCTAGTCAATAATCCTCAGGTTCTTCCAGATTACATTGAATGACAAGCTCATGCCATTGCTCATTTTGAGGACATGGAAAGACTATTGGGGGATAACTGCATTCATGCTTGCACAGGGAGGTGGAACACACTGTCCCACAATCTGAAGATAAGAGAATATTACTCCCCAACAAGGATGAGGGAGGCCTTGGCAAGAGTACCCCTCTATAAACAGTCAATGAAAAATCTCCAGGCCAACTGGATGGGCCTAAAGTTTAGTCCTCCCTTGCTTTTAGGACTGCTAGAAGGAGTCAAAGGAGAAGAGGAACACAGGCAATGGGAGGAAGTAGAAAGAAAGGGAAGATTTCATGACCAAGAAAAAGACATCACCTCGGAAGCCTGGGATGTGAGAGAATCTATCAAAGCAATCAAAGATGATGAGCTGGATTAGTTGCTCAGAGGATGAGCAACCCTTTTTGCAGGGGGTGATGATGAGTCCCAAAAATTGGTAACTTATTGGGCTCATTATTTCCTATTGTTCATGATTAATCCACCATTCTTCATAGTTAATGCATGCTTTTGAGTATATTTATGTTGTTGAATGAATGAGAATAATCACTTGACCATGGAGTCTAATACGTGGTTATTGCAGATTTTCGGACAAATTTTGGACCAAGATCAAGCATTTATGAGCCAGTTGATAGCCAAACACGAGGGAACAAGGTTGAGGATTCATAGGAAGGGTGTCTCTTGCACTAAATGGCCCCTTCCTTGAATTCTCCACCATTAGCTTGGAGTTCAACAGGCCACCGAAGATGATTCCCAAGGGCAGCCGAGCAGCTTTTTGTAAAGTGACTGATTACTTGCAGTTTGAGCAGCCGAGCCCCTTGAGTTAAGGAAGGCTGTTGGAGATCCTCGTATTGTATAAGAAGGAAGGCTTACAACCTTCATAGTTTACTTTTGGAACATTCGTATTTTGCACTCTAGCGCTGCTCTGTTTTTTCTCATTTTTTGAGCTTTTGCTGTAAAAAAATTTTGTGACATGGTTATTTTCTGAATAATGGAGATCGGTTTCATTTTGCTTCAGCTCTGAGGTTCTTCTCAGGAGCCTGTAGCTCTTTGGGTTGGGCCCAACCCAAGTGCCCGGATCTCCTCTATGTACTGTTATATGTTTTTGTTGCCTTCAAATAATTTGTGCTAGTAGGTTACAATCTTGCTTGGTTACTTAGTCCATCCTCGATGATTGAAATAGTTGTTCATGTTTCAAGTGATTTAACAGGTTGGTAACATAAAATATCTTTGAAAAGGGCCATCAAGCAACCCTTGATCTCACCTCTCCCTCCTTGGGACCATGAGCTGAGACCAAAGTGTCCTTGTTGCCATAGAAACACTGTTCTTGCTTCTTCATGTAATTGCTAGTGTTTGATTCTTAGTTGCAAAAGTTGGTACTAGTTGTGATTACATGCTTAGATCCATTGTTGCTTGGTTTTCCTAGTTTTCTTACATGATTTTCTGCCAATAAATTTCTGTCCATCATGATTTTTGGTAATTAGATCAAAATTAGGTTAAAGTAGCTAGATCTTTGGTTTTCCTAGTCTTCGTTTGATTAGTTTGGAAAATAATGTGCAGAGCACCTGTGATGCCTCCTCCCCTATCCTTACCCCATCAATGCAACCTGCTTCATCCTCTAACTCAGATTCTTTCCTCTCATTTTCCACATTTCCTCACTTCGCCCTAATTCCTACATTCTTGCGCAACATTCCTTCTCCTATCTTCGAACCAACCCAATCGCCTTAACCACTCTTCATCCTCATTCACCAAGTCCTAGACCTCCTCAAACCCTTATCTCACCTCCATACCCACTTCTCCACCTTTCTTCCACCATCAACGCTCCAAAATTCTCTTTCGGAACATCCTTTAGAACATCCTGTAGAACCCCTGCAGACTTCCTGTAGAAGCTCACGAAAGCGGTTTCTTGAGATCCGATCACTCTGAAACTCTTTGGAAGGGTGCTAGGGACCCCTTAGGCCCTCTTATCACCTTCCCAACCTCCTGCAAGCATTTCCTTTCGCCAATCAACCTCTGCACAGAAAAAATAGTCAAAGCACATGCATAATAATTCTGTGAAATTACTCAAAAATGAAAAAAGATTTTTTTTTCATATTTCTCTTCAGAAGTAGCTTAGTCACATGCATGTTACCTTTCCAATAGTCAATGGCATCCAGTTCCACTACTTTCATCTCTTTTCTTGCACCGTTAGGATTAGTTGGTAGAACTAGGGTTTGTTAGGGTTTGCATTTCCTTTCAACTTTCCACTTATTTCTACAAGTAGATTAGCCTCCTTTGAGTTAGCTTTCATCCATCACAGTTAAAAGCTTCTTCTAAGAGCTCATAGAAGTTGTCATAAGCTCCTAGTGGACTTGTGCCAGCTGATCCAATGATAGCCTGCGGTAAGAGCTATTACTTGTGCATATAGCACCGTCGCTTCCAAGTTCGTTAGGAACTACCGGGTTGATAAAAGTAAAGAAGGGAGTCCCAGGAGTTGCAGCATTATTGCTACAATACTGGAGCCCACCACTGTGCATGTTATCTTGTTTGTATCCCTTCCCCAGGTCGACATTCTGGACTTAGACCATTTGTTGGCTGAGCATATCCCTCAGAAAATTGCATAATTCTGGAGGGGAACCAACCTTCCCTCCAGAAATTGTAAAAATCTGCCGGGGTTAGAAATTGCGTAATGCAGTCAGACAAACTTCCTTGAGAAAACTGCACAATCTGCCCCAGCACTGCAACTCAGCCCATAAATTGCACAAATCTGCTGGCTAGCCTGTTGGGCTCAGAATTTGCACAATGCAGTCATACAGGGTTCCTTGAGAAAATTGCGCAATATGGCCCAACACTATAGCTCAGCACAGAAATTCCGCAATTTTGGGCAGCAGTCACCTGCTCCTCCCAGAAATTGTGCAATCCCTTTGGGACATCCAGCCCAGCTCCTCCCAGAAATTGTGCAAAATCCTCTCTTAATCAAGCAGGTTGTTGCATGTTCCTTCAGGTTGACCGGTTCCATCCAGGACCAAGCAAAATTGATTTACATGCAAGGGTTGCTTTTCTTGAAATAGCAAAAGGAAGCATGCAAGAGGCATCCCTAGATTTGATGGATCTATTTTTAGCAGTTGGAGGTTACATGTATAGATCATTTTAGAAAACCTCTCACAAAGTGTCGCCTTTTCCTATATTTGTGGCATTCACATCATAACCTCGATCTTATCAAATCTTATGAATCAGACACTACAGAGCTCATTCCTCACATCAACCTTGCAACCTTCACATCCCACATTGTAACCAGGAGTCTTCGGTACTTTCAGCGTAGCTGTTTTAGGGTAAGTCTGCTTTTCATGTCTTGTGTTGTTGTTTTATCACTTGTTGTGTTTCGCTTTGTGTAAGTGTTGTCTTCTTAATTTCAATGAATTCTTGTTGTCGTTTTAATGTATGTTAGCTTGTAGAGGCATCGTTTTAGTTTTCACTTTCATCTCACTGTTGTCGCATGCATGACATTGTTTTTGCACCAACGGTCGCTATTGCGTTACCCGCTTCACACACATGCATGTTTTCCCGTTTTCTGAATCCTACACTTATTGTTTGCATGCATGATCATTCATTGTTGTTTACACTCAGTTTCACTATGCATTCATAATTCTCAAGTTTCTAGTTGCCAGTCGGAGGGTCTCGGCTGCCTTGGCTTGGACCTTGCCTTGCCTGACTAGCATTGCACATTTCTGGAAGTGAAGGCTCTACCTTCCCTCCATAAATTGTGCAATTTTAGCCCAACACTGACCTACAGGATTGCATTACACAATTCTGGGAGGTAGTGCCTTGCTGGCCCAAGAAATTGCACAATGTAATTTTTTGGTTTTCATGTCACTGCTGACTAAAATTTCTCAGTGCGCAATTTCAGTCCTCAGTAGGCTAGGCATGACTATGCATTGCGTAGTTTCAATAGTCAGTTAGCCTCCTGACATCCTGGATTTGCGCAATTCTGGTAGTCAGTCTCCTAGCCTCCCAGTGAAAATTGTGCAATCTTCACAGACAGTCACACATGTATGTTGCATGTCAGTCCTTTAGTTTTTTTTTGTTTTCAACTGAAATATTGCCTACCATGAGTGTTGCTATGTCTCCAGGTACCATAGGTGTTCGTCTTCTTCTCAGTAGCACAGGTATAATGGATTCCAGGAGAGAAGAGTTAAAGACACCGTTGAGAGCGCAACTAGGGATGCAATCGATCAAGTGTCTATGAACATGCCTATCTATGAAGAAATCAAGTTGTTCATGGAAAATGATATCAAGATGAAATGGTAGCGGCATCATAGCCAGCAACACCATCAGCAGTAGTAGAAGGTAGCACACCTGCATGCGACAAATGCAAGAGGAAGGTTTTCGACAATGTAGAGGCAGAGAAAAGTTGCAAGTTCAAGGAGATCCACTTGTGGTGAAAGCAACTTTGAAGACTGAGGCAATGAGGTGATGACGTGACAAGAGGATCACACAAAGGAAAAGAGAGAAATAGAGAAGGATTTGCAGGTGCTAAAGCAACAACTCAAGGAATAACAGGAACTGCATGGATGAGAGACGGATTTGCAGCAGGAATAGGTACAATAGGAGGCGCAACACCCACAGACTGATGAAACTACACCCATGCAGGTTATAGACCCAGCCCAGCAGCTGGCACGGAGTAGACAGGGTGATCATTACCATCGTTGAACACAAGGGTGTTCAAGGGCATGGATGTCATTATGCGCATGCATGCGATCCCGCCCATTGACACACTCACCGAGGCAAAGACAAGAAGCAAGTCTGACTGGAGATGAACATGTATTTCGACTAGTTGATGCGCATGGTTACCAACACACACTTGGAGATCAACACATACACTATGCATTAATACATTGTTGGTCCAACTGCACTCAAGATGGTGATGCACATGATAGAGGAGCCATATCAATGTACTTGAATGCAATGGAGGCAAGAGTTCACTTTTAGCGAGATGTTACCATTAAGCACATGGAAATCGTCACAGACGACCAAGCTTGGCATTAGTTCGCCACCATCAACCATCATGAGGATGTCAAAGAGTTGGTCTTCCCAAAATTGTCTGAGTCTTAGTGATGTCTTGCATGGCTTGCTCAAGCCATTTTGTCTCACATGGGTATATGTGCAGATTGTATGTAACATCTTGCAAAGTGGAAGTCCAAGTGTTGATAGTTGAATGTAACATTCATAGAGTAGTTGAATGTTCATGAGGGTAGGTGAATAGTCACAAAGGGGAATGTGAAGGGTCACCCCATCCTTTTCTATTTATAGTACCTCATAACTCATTGTATGGGATTTTGGTCAGCCAAGCTTCCGATAGGAGTATCTTAGAGAAAGATTGGAGAGTATTGTAATGAGCCTTGGCTCCACCATAGTGCAGAGCTAGTGAATCTCCTTGGAGGACCAGGCAGTAGTGACTATAACATTCCATTATCGAGACTAGTGGTTGGTCATGGTTGTACTACATGATTGGAACTTTCACTTTTAATATAACATAGCCAACAAATTTTATGCACATGTTGTTATTGTATTTCAACTATCTTGGTTACTCTAATGATATATGTATTTGTTTTCTTATGCATGCATGTATGGACTCTTTTTGTATAAGTATGTATGAATCTTACCGAGATGTGATGTTGGTTTAACCATCACTTTGTATTGTTAGCTTACTTGATTTCCAGTTTGTGATGCATCTTTGCTCGTGTGTTCCCTTCCAAGCTGCGTGCTTTCACAAGTTCCCAAGGGGCGCGCTCATCCTATTTTCCATGTGTTAGAACCGTTCATGCACCTTCATTGTCTTGTTGTGCATGTCACACCCTTGCTACCAACAAGGAAATCCTGCTTGCCTTTGTGCGCAATCGCGGTCAAGGCGATACCATATGACCCACTGTTGGGACTCCTACACCAAACAATCTGAGGTCTAGTTGGGACTTCTTACTGGGGAGATGCCCTGACATGTTGGCAGGTCCAACACCATCAACAAAGGGCCAATCCATAAGCTTTGAAATTTGTGATGTTTTCCCTTATCAATGTGAGTTGCATCCGAGAGAAGGACCTTTTGATCAACATAGAAAGTAACACCCTTAGATTTCTTATCAAATTATTTCTTAACAATTTTCATTCTTCTACACAGATTCTTCAAGGAACAGTTTCATTACCCTTCTAAGGCCAACAAAGTGAATAATCTCTGAGGAATATCATTTGAGGTCAATTCTTCAGGTTGTACAGTTAGGCAAAGAGATAGGAGTTCTAGATCAGGAGGCAGAATGGATTATTGTCCACAAATACATTAAAAGGGGAAGACACGTGTGTTGGACTTAGTAGTGGTGCAGTCTACCCATAGTGAAAATTTCAACATAGTATGTTAGATATGGGTTTTATCACTAATCAATTTTTTCAACATTATAATAAGGTTCTTGTTAGTAGATATAGCCAAACCATTACCTTGGGGATAATATGTTGATGATGTGGAATGATTAACATGATACTTTGCATAAAATAGAGTGAAAATAACAGAAATTAAAGCAGGATCGTTATTAGATATCAATTCAAGAGGTATCCCAAAGCATGAGAAAATATTATTTTTTATGAATTCGATCACTTGTTCATCACGTGCATTTTTCAGGAGGGTTTCTTCTGACCATTTGGTAAAATAGTCAATAGAAATTAAGATAAAAATGTGAACTGTGAAATAGGGAGGACTTATAAGACCAATAAAATATAACCCCCATTGGGCAAATGGGAATTCGGGAATTACAGGATGGAGGGGCAGAACGTGAAATTTGTCTCTCCCTGCTGCTTGCTAGCAGTCCCTGCAGCTTTGTACAAACTTATAACAGTCAATAAAAATAGGTGGCTAGTAAAAAATAGATATGAGAATTTTATGAGCAGTGGCCTTGGCTGCAAAATGACCTCCTATATGAAATTCCTCTTGGGATGAACTTAGCAACGACTTTATTATCTACGCATCTGAGTAACAATCCCTCATAATATCTACGATACATGATTGTATTTAGAATCAAACGATTAGAAAAATACAAGTGTAGGCGGCTATGTTGAGATTTATCTAGATGTTCCAGGCATTTTTGGTTTTGAAGATAAAAGATGAGGTCACTATACCAAGTTTGATATGCTACGTTGATCGACTACTCATTGACTAAAACCAAGGAAGACAATGACTCATCATCATCAGTTGAAATACCTGGCTCTGGAAATTGTGTTAGATGTAAGACCAACTTACGTCCGTTTATAGTTTTCGAGGTTGAAATATTTAGATCATGCTCTTGAATCTTGGCCAACCAATGGGAAATATTTCTTGAGAGAAGAGTTTGTGACAACAAAAATTTACCAATAGGTAAAGGGGCCTTAACTTGCGTGTGTTTTCCAAGAATTTAATGTCATAATTTCTTGATTGCTTTTAACAGTGCAAATGCATGTTTCTCAATCAAATAATATTTGAATTCTTCATCAGATAGACTCTGAATCATAAAAGTAATCAAATGTTCTTCTCCTATATCACTTTTTTGCATGAGAATTCTAGAGACGGGATCTTCAATGACATTAGTGTAAATGATGAATTTTTTAGTGAAATCATGTTTGGCTAAAACAGGAGAAGATGAAATAGCTTCTTTGATCTTTATAAAGGCTTGTTGAATGGCATCGTTCCACTTAAATTCTTGATTTTCCTAGTTAGGTGATGGATAGGTTTGACAATCTTAGGAAAATTGTTAAACAAGATTATTACAAAAGTAATCTTACCCATTAAAGATTGAATTTTGTTTTTGGAATTAGGTTGAGGAAGGTTTTTAGTTATTTCAAACTAATAAGGGTCAATTCTAATGCCTACTTTTGAGACAATATGTCCTAATAGTTTCCCAGTTGTAACACCAAAGACAATGTTTTTAGGATTTAGGGAAATACCACAATGTCTACAACATAAAAGAACTCATCTCAGACTGTCAAAGTGAGTAGTTTGAATCTTGGAGTAAACATTCATGTCATTGAGGTAAATTTGAATAATTCCCCCCATGAGATAATCAAAGGCTAGCTGCATGGCTCTTTGGAAGGTGGCACCCACATTAATTAAACCAAATGACATACAGTCATAAGCAAAGGTACTCAAATGCGTGATAAAGGTGGTTTTGAATTTATCTACTTTTTTGAGGCGGATTTGGTTGTAGTTGGAAATCCCATCTAGTAGTGACATCATTTGTGATCCAACAAGTTGTTGTAAATTTTGGTCCATGTTGGGAAAGGGGAAATTATCCCTCACACTAGCAAAGACCTATAATCAACAAAAGGGTGAATATCCCCATTCTTCTTTCTAAGTGGAATTAGGTTAGCAACCCACTCTGAATATTTCATAGGAAAAATGATATGTGCATTTAGAATTTTTTTCTATTTCTTTGTGGATGGTTGCCTCAAGAGCAGGAATAACAAGTCCCTAACTTTGTCTAACTAGTTTCATGTCTGGTTTGATGGGAATATCATGTTGTTTAATACCAAGATAAAAACCACGAATATCCTTGTATGACTAGGTGAAAAAATATGAGAATTCCTTAAAAAGAGAAAAAAATATCTCTTTTTCCTTATCAGAGCATTGGGATCCAATCTATAGTGTTTTAGGATCATTAGGTGTCCCAGTATTAACCAGGATGGTTTCATCAATCTTCCTTTTTAATTCTTCTATCAGGTTATTTGTTGTTGTAGGGACATCACTAGGTGAAAATGAGTTTTCTAGGGGAGAGAGACCTGGATGAAACTTGTTATCTTTCAAATAGATAAATTGATTATTATCATCAGGTTGGTTTTGCAGGAAATCACATATACTTTCATTAGCATGGAAAAATTTCCAATCCTCTTCATTATTCGGATGATGAGGTCTATATAAGGATTGGAAAATGCAATTAGGCCTATCAGGAAGTGTTTGTCATTAGATACTAGAAGCGTAGAAAGAAATTTGATCGACTAAAGCATTTAATTCCCTATGAACATGTGTGATGTTAAAAGAATCTAGAATGAAAATGCTCTCCCAGGCTGCTTGAGTATAGCGTTTGATGATCTTGTTATTAAGAGAGCAAATTTTCTTGACAAGGTTAACAATAAATTCAAAGTCACCATAACTAGCTATGACTTTACATTTGGAAGAAAGAGCTTGCTCAATACCAATGAGGAAAGATTCAAATTCAACTACATTATTAGTACAATCAAATTCAATTATGTAAGAATATTGATATAATTTTCCTTGAGGTGAGTATAGAAGGATGCTTGTTCCATTTCCCCCGCGGAATGAGGCACCATCGAAATTCAAATACCAAAATTATTCATCAAATTTTAGTTTTGTTGGAAGAGGAATATCATCATTTTTAAAAGGAGAATAAACACCCATGCCTTGTTCAATATAATTAACCTGTAGTTGAGGTAATCCTTCAGTGTAAGGAGAGATACATCCTTCCCATAATTGAATGATATTTTTAGCATTCTTTGGAATGGTCATATGTGTCCCATGGAGTGACAAATATCCTCAATTCCAAACTTGTCAATCTCTACCAAGTATGAGCGAGTAATTAGAGATGGGAATTTCAACTACTTGTATGTTACATGTTCTGATCTTAGGATGGGAAAAAATGACTAAACTAACATCTTTGATAATACCTATAGACTCTTATAGAGAGTTGTTGAAACCTATGATTTTCTGAGGGGCATCGTCAGGGCATTGTAATCCCAATTCTTCCTAATGATTTTGGACATGAAATTTGAACCATATCCTCCATCTACAAGATAACAATGAGAAATTTTGTCATAAGTCTTCATTGATACATAGAAAGGAGGGGTCCTAAAAGGGATAGATAGGTTGTTAACAACAAAACTATCTTCTTGACCCAGATTTTCTAATTGGACTTCTAAGTAATTAATTAGTGTTGGAATTCTCCCTTCAAGGAATTCTCTTAATTATTTTTGTTTCTCGGGAATCATGGCCATGTCGAGTAATGAAACATCAAATTTTATGTTGGCCATTTGAGTAAGGATATTGAAACTAGGCAACAAAGTGGAAGAAGATGCGGGGGAAGGATGTACATGTTGGTTGGAAGCAGAGTTATTTAAAGATGGATGATTATGAACATGATATAAGGGTCTTTTGTTGGATAGTTGTTTAGAATATTGTTGCTTGGTCATTCAAGATCTATATGTGCTTCTTTCAACTGATAGAACATCATCTTCATCAACCCAATTGAGATTAGCTACTGTAGTGTCGAGTTTATTTCCAAAGGTAATTTGTTTAGCAACTTGGAAAATTTGACAAGTTTGACCATAATGGTGATCTTCACAAATGTTACATCATGGTCATGAAAGCAGGGTGGGAGGTTGATAAACTAGTTGAGCCATGTGACCATATCTAGGAGTAGGGTTCTGTGGTTGCGGATTCAACCTACGATCATATGAGATTAATGTATTTCTCATGTATTGCATAAGTTGTAAGATTGAGGTAATGTCAGTTTGGTTGATTTGACTTTCAAGAGGGGCACATGTTCTCCTAAGTTGCTCTTCATACTCAAGACATATTTGTAAAGCAGATTCCAAATTGGTAGGGTTCTTTTCCTCAAGTCACTAATGATAGATAAGAGGTAATGCATTTTAGTAATGCATCATAGCATCTTGATTTTGGGGATGAATGATCTTAAGGATTTGGTCATAAATTTTAGTAAAGCATAAATTAAAACTCTTAATGTTTTGTCCTTTTGGGAAGGAGACATTTTTATAGTCATGCAATAAATCAGTAGAATTTCATGCTTCCCCATAGGTGGAATTGAACCAACAATAGAGCTCATCCCAAGTATTGAAATATTTTTAAGGCAATTCAAAAAAATCAGTGGTGCCTTTACCAGCTAAGGAGTTAACAAATAATCGCATACGAGTATCATTATCATTTTCCCCAATATTGTGGCAAGTGTTTGATAAAGTGATTAGGTGTTGAATAGCAGTAATCATGCTATCTATAGAGAATTTGGGTAAATGATCTTGGAACTTGGGAAGAGGCAAATTCGTAGGAGAAACGTTTAGAGGAGATTGAATATGTGAAGGGATGGTATTTGCATCTTCTTCAAACTAAAATAGTCCAAATTTCATGATAAACTTATTAGGGTTAGTAGTTGATGGATGAGGGTTGAAAGAGGAATAGATGGATACAATGGAGATAGATGGAGTTGCAATTGAATTAGAACTGGAAGAAGATGACCCTGAAGACGTGGAACCTTGGGTGTCACTTGAAGGTTGGCTTTGCATCCCAAACATGATTCTCCTAGCAAGTGAAGTGGTTCAAGAAGAACTAGTAAGTATTTGGAGGAACTTGTGATAGGTTTCTACCTAGAAGACAACCCTACACCTTTGAATTTCGTTGATCGAAGTTTATTCAGGGCTATCACCTCTAATATTTCAGGAGCTTTGGGTTTCGCTACTCATGCAAGATTAATGATGAATATCATGGATGTGTTGGTGTTCATGTTCTCGTTCTTCATTAATGAGAAGCTCACATTGATCGGCTTCGTCAATTTCACAGGCTATAAAAAACCAATCGTGATTTAGTTCTTGGATAGTAAGTGCGGTATTCAAGATGTAATCAAGCAAGGAATTGGCAATGTTCCTTTGATCATTTAATTGAGGGATTAGTCGAGGTTGAATATTTGATTGGATTGTCATGAATTAAACATATTAGATTAGAAATGGTCAGGATATTGACATCCCCGTCTTTGTAGAGCTAATCTTCTTTCCTATAACTTAATTTCTTAGGATATAATGGCCCATTTCCTAGCACATTCCTCACTAGAAAGTGAATTTCAAAGAGTGAAATCAAGAAATGGGAAATTTCGTTTCATCACAAATCCAAAATCCAAGATTAGGTTGTTCCGAAGACTGAATATTCATGGAACTAATGAGATTTTGAAAGATTGAGGGAACAAATAATTCCACAGTGGAGTTGCCAAAAGATGTTCACATTTTGTTTAAAAGGAGGACTAACTATACAACTCCTCGAATCTTGTTATCATAACAAGATACTGAGACAGAGTGCCTGATTGTGCAAAATAAAGAAAGGATTTTTTTTTTAATATTTAAAGAAACAAAAAGGTAAATAAATATATACATTTATAAACAAATATTCACAGTATAAGAGAAATTAATTAAGTCAAGAAAATAAAAATTTTAATGACAACACGCTAGTTAGGATTACAAGTTGAGACCTAGAACCCTATAGAGCATAAGTTGTAAGAGGAGCAATAGAAAATGTGAGAGGTATGTAAAATATAGATTGTATGAAACAACGAATGATTTTATTAATAAAGAAACAATCAAATATCTACAATAGGTCTTTGTGAAGACCTTTGACCAGTTCAAAAACTCATACTATTGCAATGTATCAACTCATATACAACAACTAAGGAAATCCAATAATTAATAGCATAAAATTTCTTTGAGAAATCAACATGAGTGGGCATCCTGCTTTCTGCAAAGAAGTCATTTTTAGCACTACTAAATAGAAATAAAACTTGCAAAAAAACAATTAAAGGATAAAAAAACAGACAAAATACCTCCAACGTTCCTTGAATTATTAAAAGAAGTCACCAAAATTGATCTCTCCTTTGGAGTTAGAAAATAAAACCAGAGGGAAAGCAACAACCTAGTTTTATTGTAGCATACCTCTCTCCACAACCTTTTCTCCCCTTTCCTTCATAGTCCTCCCTTCTTTTTAAATAAGTCATAAGTAGTCTTGACAATTTTTATTTTTGGCGGGTTATATTAATTGTATTCCTAATAAAAATGATTAGGGTTAAGGAGGGAGGCTTCTAAAGGAAAAAATTAAATCAAATTATAGACCCTAATAGGTTGGACCCTCTTTACTATTTGACTAGGCCTTGTTGTTTGCATGAATTAGTTAATACATGTCATAAGTATTGAGCATCAATATAACACAACCATGTTATAACCATAGTGCATCAAAAAAATAAATGAATCTCATGACATATATAATCAACCAGTTATATATTCAAGAAGAACCTTGTTTCTCCTTGTATCATGATGTCATTCAAGGTGGTGCCACGATATAATATATATATATATATTATTTATAATATATTTATATATATATATATATTATATATAAAATATATATATATATATATATATATATACACACCCTGTCCATAAGTCTTCAGACATCATCAAAATGTAACATAGCATCCAACAAGTAACCCATAAAAAGATGTGTCAATGAAACAATAAACAATAGTGTCCAAAATAACATGTTCATCAAAATCAATAATAATTTGTCTCCCTATCTATGAAAGGGAGCAAGTTTTTCCTATTGTTCTTCTTGTTGCAGATGTGAAGACACTGAACGTGTTAATCCATAAGATGAGTCGAAAGACTCATATTTTGCATTTTTTCCATATTCACTAACTATAGGAAAAGGAATGACATGGAGTTTGGATGGCTGAGTAAAAAAGTTTGACATGATTTTACACTGTTTAGAAGGTTGCTTTACAGGGGAGGCATGATGTGAGAGAGGAGTGGATGGTTGAGGTGCTACAAGAGGTGTGAGAACAATGCAGGATATAGGAGAATATAGGCGGGATACATTAGCCTAAGAAGAAGTATTAGGAGGTGGAAAATTTGGCCAAACTTGTATGGCGCATAGAGGTTGTGACGAGATAAGAGGTTCCCATCCTTGATTGTTAGGATTAAATAGAGGAGAAAATATATGTGGGGGAACATGGATACCAACTTATGAAGGATATTGAGACAAAGGTTTTTGTGACCTAGTTTGTGCTCTAGGTTAATTTTGGGGCATCCTTAGCAAATTATCCATTTCAGAACGTAACATATCCTTTAATAATTGTCAATTTAAATTAAAATGAACAGATATGCTAAGCCCGATTTCTCTTCTGACACCTAGGTGCTGGTTTTTATTTGAATTTCCTCTACCCATACCTCTTCCCCTATTACAGATAAAGAAACTCATTCTGCACATATATAAAATTTTAAACAAAAATATTATTACACACACAGGCATGGAGCAATATGTTCGAAAATCAAAAAGGAAAAATATTTTCTTATACTTGATAATTACTTGTGATGTTCTTGACTTTTTATTAAGTTTCTTTTATATCTTATTTATTTTAGTTCATCAAGCAATCACTAAAGAAATATAACATAAACAATGGACACTAGATGTAGGCTCACAGCCAGGGAAAAAATCCTCTATAGGGGAAAATCCAGTGAGTAATTCCTCTTTTAATAATTTTCTGAAGATATTCCAAGACTCTTGACCTTGACACAAATTATCCTCCATACCAAGTAAACCTTCTTCCTTACTTCGTTGATGATCCTTCTTGACCTAGCAGCAGTGGAAACACTTTATTTAACCCAAAAACTTCAACCTTTCCTTAGATACTCGATCTTTACTTAAAAATTTGATCTTCACTCAGAACCTTTGATCTTGGCCCAATACACCTTCTTAAGGTGGCAATTTTCAGCATCAACAAATTCAACCTCTACTAGTAGCAACATCACATGACAACTGGCTATGACATCAGCAAGAGAACTTTGATCTTCCAAACTAAAGCACGAGAGAGAGAGATAGTTGCACCAAAGGTTCGATTTTCCCTTTTTCCTTCTACTAGACCAAACTCGCACTTCCTTCTACTCCTTCATCTACTTCGCACTTCTTCCAGCTTCAAGAAATATCGAACTTGCTTGTGTGAGAGTGTACTTCAAAAGGAATATGAAATACTCTATTTATAGTCCTTTGGTGAGGTAGAATAACCCATTCTTGAGGCCAACTTGATCATATTAAGGCTGACTTTGTGTGGAGACAACATTACTCATATTTGACTCAATACCTAACCTTTTTACATTATTCAAAAGCCCAAGAAGAATCTCTTTAAAAGTACAATGATTCTATTGACTTAGAATAAATCCTAGAAGTTCTCATTGGGGACTTTTATCTAAAACAAGGCGATCCAAGCATGAAACCCATACTTTAATAAGTCACAATAATAATAATAATAATAATAATAATAATAATAATAATTTTATTTGTTGTTTTGACAAGTACATTACAAGATGAATCAAATAAATTTAATGAAGACCAAACCTAGGTACATTTCCAACACTCCCTCTTAACTAGGGAGGTATTCATCATATAAAAATGCAAGGAATATCTCAACTATATGAACCATGAAGAACTTTAGGCACCGCAATTCCATGGAATAGATTCCTGACCAGGGCACTCTATCCATTAGTCTCTCAACAATTTAGGCACCATAGTGCCACGAACTAGATTCCTAACTAGGGAAAACTATCTTAGTGGTACTAATATTTATTCAAGCTTTCAGCCTCTCTAGGTACCATCAGTCTTACTTGCTAACCATCAACCCAAAGATCTAGGTGTGTATCCAAAAACTAAGCTCTATAATTAACATCACCTTTTCCAACTTAGAGACCTAGATATCAACACAAAGTGTTGGCTAAATGTCCTCCCAGGCAATGCTTCACTCACAAAGCCTCAACACTCCTTGAACCAACAAATGAAGGATAACCAATATCTCCCAATAAAATGGATTGGTAACCAACATACTATAAAAAACATTCAAGAGATTCACTTGTACAAACACAACCCCAATCAATAATATACTTTCATATGCAAATAATAAAATACAAACTTATGGGTTATTTCAGACAACACATGTTGATTCTTATCATAGTAGGAATATCAATTGATTCCTCAATGATACACTTTCCTACTTCTCATGTAGAAACATATCCTCCAAAAAATGCATTCTCCAATCAAAACTATGTTATGCTCTCCCTCTCAACTAGGGAGCTTCTGCTTATCCGAGCTCCCTTTTAATCTTAGGGAGGTCTTTCTTATTCATACTCCCTCTTAACCCAGGGGGACTAACTTCTTTATTTTGACATCAGAGAATGTTTTGTGGCTTCCAGTGATTTCATTAGAGTTATCCACACCATGCTTATCATATAAACAAACATCTTCACCATATTGAAGATTGTGTCCCTGCACAATTTAGATAGAAAGTACAACCAAATCTGTAAAAGCCTGAAGATAGCCATATCAGAATCACGGAAGAATTTCAATTTTATACATATAAGAAACCCAAACTTAATTACAAACAAGAGAGATATACTCTTCAACATCTTGCTAGGGGCTTTTTCTTAAACCCTAGACTACTTCTTAACATCTTTCATTACATCTAGGGTTTCAATGTTTCTTCCATAGGCATGACATACCCTACTACACATATAGAAAATGTTGGGCGCAACCCAACTTGGCTTAGATTTTGATGAAGACTCTGCATGTTGTGGAGCAGAGTGTGTAGTGAAGAATGTAGCAAAGCACGAAGTGGACCAAATTACAGACATGGGGGCTTCACTCACTGAACCTCTGACATATCACGTGTGTTCGTGGCATACTAAACAATACCCCTAAGTTGACTAAATATTGGAAACTACCTCTAAATATCACATTATTTAACCCCCTACCAATACGAACCCAATACACCTTCCCAATTTAAAAATCCTACACTTTCATTAGATATTATAGGTATCCATTTTTTCATTAATAATTTGTATACCCCTTTATATTTTTTCATGAACTTTGATATCCATTTTTTATAGCTGCCAATACAAAAGCCCTTTACCCCCTAATATATGATCAATATATTATGTCATTTTTTCTTTAATATATATACCCCAATAAGAATCCACGTGGTATGGTATTGCGCCCTCGATGAAGCCCCCGTGGCAGCAGAGTGCCAAAGTGGACCACACAGTAAATATATTGTGTGGTATATGGGCTTTGAGGTAGGTCGAAGCTCCTCATTTTTGTAAAAAAAACATGTAATATTGTAAAAGATGAATGGTTTTCGAACCATAGTAGCTTGTATTAGGGGAGTCCATGATATGTGGACTATGGTATTTTGATGATATATCCCTCGATGTAATAGTTTATATAGGGATCAATAATAAAGGAGAGAATCAACTTAGAATCACATCTTGAATTGAATGGGTATATATGTGTGATCTATGGTTTGGGAAAGAAGGCGAGGCTCTGCAGCTGAGTGCGCAGACAACCTGCAGTTGAGTGCACAAGCCAAGAACTATTTGTTGTACAAATTTATTATTATAAACAATAGTTCTTGTGGATGTAGTCCCACATTGGGATGAACCACACTAAAATTGGTGTCTTCATGTGTTTATTTTCTTTTTATATTTTGTAGCATAGCATTTTATTACAGTTGCATTGTGTTACAACCCAGTGATGATTTATGGGGTTATATGACATGTTTGTGTGATTAAATGAATGCGGTGAAGTAATTTATGAATGTTAAGTATAAGAAAACATAATAATACCACATAAAATCATCCCTCAAGGCTGCAAAAACCTGTTTTTGCATCCGCCCATAGTCACTTCGAGTGAGACTGCGATCTTCTTGCAGGTCGTTTCCGAAAGGGCTAGTGATTAAGGATTTTGTTGGTGCACAGTATAGATTGAACCTAGGTCAGCCCAAATCATAACCAATAGAAACCCATATAAAAAATTCACACAAATATAGATCTACAAGGAATCTAATAACTTTAAGAATTCATATGTTAGAATTCCACTAGGGTTTCATGTAAATCCTAGATTTCATACAAGAGAATTAATCAACCAAAACTAATCACATCTTAGTCGTCAATATGACCAGCTTCCACTAAGGTTAGTTGCAAACCCTATATTTTTAATCAACCATTAATTACAACTAAAAATCAAATTTCAACAATCTTACACAAATCACAAATTATTGCATTGTCATCATACATCAAATATTTTTACTTCTACTAAGGTTTAAATCCAAAAATCTAGAATTTCACTTTCATGATAAGAACAATCATTATATAAATAGATCGCAGATTGTTACATACTCTAGAATTTAACTGCTACTAGGGTTTAGCTACAAAAACCCTCGCTTTCCAAATATCATCATCCTAGAATCTTAGACAAGGACTTATATTAAACCCTAAGACTTGTGACCATCAATAATTAGGTCAACATAGATATCTATGAAATCATTAACATGCATAATAATAACATATGTCAAACATCATTAATACATTAGACATATATTGACCTAGACCAAGCTAGGGTTTTGACAAAATGTACACATATATATACCTAGGGATTCATTCTTACGATCTTACTTTAAACATATAACAAAGGTTTTGATTATAGGCTCAATCAAACCCTAAAGATCTAGGGTTTCATAACTTAGCAAAGCAAGCCCTACTATTCCAAAATTTCAAAGGTTCGAGATCTTGGACAAACATTATTTAACCTTAACAAGCCAAGATTTTATGATCATACCAGAATCCCAAATAGAACATCATCAACAAGAACTTCAAATAGCATTTCACAATAACCTTAAGCAGACTAGGGTTTCACACATTGTCAACATACCCTTAGGTTAGGATTTTCCAGAGAACCTGTCTAGGGTTCTATAAAATTAGTTAAGAATATGAGTGGGGTAGATTTATCAATTGATGAATTACCCAAGAACAAGAATCAATATGATTCAATATAGCTAGACACAACAATGTTAGTATTAGATTGCCAAATGAATAAACATTTACTATCAATAAGTCAATATTTTGTAGTTTAAGGCCCATATCTTTGTTTCTTGACAAATCTTATCTTGGGTGGCTTTCCTCCATACTCCTTGAGGATATAGCTGATGTCTTCCTAATCAAGACAATAGAGGCAGAATGGTGATTAATATTTAATATAACCAAAACTAAATGAGTACACGAAACCAAAAACTGAAAGGAAATGAGATACTTATCTTTGGGAGTTGTTGGGGGCTCCCTCCAAATCTTGAGGGATACCTATAAACTTATAAAACAAAAGAAAAAGTCTTTTCTAAAAACATGTTAAAACCTATAAATTCTAAACATTAGAAATACAAAATAGAATATCTAAGACTAAAAATAAAGGACTTAATAGTGTAAGTCCCTTATATCAAATTATTTGGGTTTGACTTTATTTGGGTATCCTTCTTCAGAAATGTTAGCATGATCTCTATCTCTCTTCTTATTCATTGGATTGTTGGGACAATCACTTATGCAGTGACCCTTCTTATGACAATGATAGCATTCTATCTTGGGCATGTCTACTTTCTTCCTTGGTCCTTTTGATTTCTTTCCTTTATGATGAGAAATGTAGGCATTTGATACTCCTTCAGGATTGGCAACTAGAGAGATCCTTGATTCTTCTTGACTGCAGGCAGTACATAGTTCTTCAAAAGTGGGAGCTTTCTTCCAACTGTTAAGTCCTACAACAAATTCACCCCAAGTAGGTGGCAATCCTAATAGAGCAGTTATCACGAGTTCTTTGTTTGGAAAAATTTCATTATTGGCCAAAAGATAATCTTCGATTCTTGCTATCTTCATAGAGAAGGAGGCCACTATATCTTCTTTATTCATCTTTGTGGTCCTTAGTTCATTCTTCAAGCTTGACACTTGACCGACGTTCTTAATAGTGAATAAATTTGACAAGGCTTCATACATTTCCTGAGCAAAATTGATGTTGCCTATAAATGGGACAAGATTTTCCTTTATTCCTTCTACCATTAGAGTCAGGGCCACCAATTCTAATTCTCTGAATTTTACTTTGTCAGCATCACTTGAGTAATTTGTAGGCTTCTTTACTTTTCCGTTAACCAAGTCTAGTACCTTGTTCTTTTCAAGGATGAGGTCAATCCTCTTCTTCCAAGACTTGTAGTTTGAGGCTCCTTCAAGTTTGTTCTCTCCCTTGATTGTGTTATACATCTTCCTTGAGTATAGTAGACTTCTTCCCTGAAATAACCCTTTTGAATGGTTCCTTGATCAAGTTCTTGAGACTACCCTTTTCTTCTTTCTTCATCAAAGATTTGGTACCATGTTAGAAAATCAAAAAGGAAGAAATATTTTCTTATACTTGATAATTACTTGTGATGTTCTTAACTTCTTATTGAGTTTCTTATATATCATATTTTTTTTAGTTCATCAAGAAATTACCAAAGAAACAACACATAAACAATGGACACTAGATGTAGGCTCACATCCATGGAGAAACTCCTCTCTAGGGGAAAATCCAGTTAGTAAGTCTTCCTTTAATAGTTTTCCGGAGATATTCCAAGACTCTTTACCTTGACACAAATTATCTTCCACACCAAGTCAACCTTTTTCCTTACTTTTCAGATGATCCTTCTTGACCTAGCAGAAGCAACGTTAGTGGTAGTAGTTTCTTCAACCCATCAAATTTGACCTTTCCTTAGAGAATTCGATCTTTACTGAAACACTTCGATCTTCACTTAGAACCTTCGATCTTGGCCCAATACAACTTCTTGAGGTGGCATCTTTCATCATCATCAACTTCGAACTCTACTAGTAGCAACATCACACAACGACTGGCTACGACATCAACAAGAGAACTCTGATCTTCCAAACTAGGGCATGAGAGAGAGGGATAGTTGCACCAAATGTTTGATTTTGCCTTTTTCCTTCTCCTAGACCAAACTCATACTTCCTTCTCCTCCTTCTTCTACTTCACACTTCTTCCGGCTTCAAGAGATATAGAACTTGCTTGTTTGAGAGTGTGCTTCAAATGGAATTTGAACTGCTCTATTTATAGTCCTTTGGTGAGTTAGAATAGCCCTCCTTGAGGGTGACTTGATCATCTTAAGGCCGACTTAGTGTGGAGACAACATAATTCATATTTGACTCAATACTTAACCTTTTTACATGATTCAAAAGCCCAAGAAGGGTCTCTTTAAAATTACAATGACTCTATTGACTCAAAATATATCTTAGAAGTCCTCAATAGGGAATTTGACCTAAAAAAAGGTGACTTAAGCATGAAACCCACACTTTAATAAGTCACAATAATAATTATAAAAATTATTTTCTTTATTATTTTGACAAGTACATTAAAAGATGACTCAAATGCATTCAATGAAGACCGAACCTAGATACATTTTCCAACATGATAGGGAAACATCCATTAAGCTCAAGAACAAGCTCTGTATTTTAACATAAAAAAAAGGGAAATTGAAAATAAAGAACAGGAATAGCGTATGCTTCCACTTAGTCAATCCCAATAGTAGAGCATAGTTAGCATATTGGTTGTATCTCTTTTTGAAACCAAATGTATATGAAATGAAAACAAAAACCTAGATGTTGATGTCAAGAATGAGGGTCTCGAGTTATAGAAAAATTCTTTCATACTAACCAAATAATCAATGGTAGTTAAAAATATGTTTATCTAGATATCATTCTAGATGCTTGGGTAACAAAGAAATTATTTGCAAATGGATTGATAAAGATAGGAGGCCTTTCCTTATTACAAAACAAGAGAATGAGAAATATACCAAGTAACAACTTTATGGCAAATTTATAATGAAAATTGATAAAAATGAAAAAATTCTTGTGCATGGCCTTCGTACAGGTTTTTTTCTCAAAGCCCTAAAGCCTTAAGAGCTCCCTTATATGACATGATAAGTGTGAAAAGAAATGGAACATAAGTTCATCTAAACTGAAAACGAAACAACAATAGGGTTAAACCAAAAGAGGGTGTGAAAGAAATTGTATGATGTTTTGAAGTTACACTAATAATTCTGTGAGGCCTCAACATATTAAGCAAATAATTTCATAAAGCTAGTTAATAAGCAAATAACCATTGCAATTAAACCCTAATAATGCTTGTTTGACAAATTAATTAACCAAAGAGTGATTAAAATAATGACTATGGTCGTTATAACTAAGGCAAATGGTTTATACCATGCAATGCAAGCTCAAAGTTCCAGGACCTTTAGGGCTTACATTAGAGAAAATTTGAGGTAAAAATGAGCCTCAAAACAAAAATGTACAACCAAAATAAACTTTATAAGAACCAATAGGATTCAAGATGATGATGCCAACCATGGGGGATGATTCGCCATTTTTTGAGTAAAAAACTAAAAAGATAAAAAAAAAAAACTACTTTTACAACTCGTATTTTCAACTTATCTTCCTACAATTTTACTCAAATTTCAAGTGGGAGCACTCGTTGGATGCATAATTTAATTCCTCACCCAAAGAGTACTCAGGTTTCATACTTTTGATGGACTCTACTACACGAAAAATGAGAAATACATGAAAAATGTGTTTGCAATCACTTTTTTCCATGTATTTTTCATTTTTCGTGTAGCAGGGTCCATCGAAAGTATGCAACATGGGTACTCATTGGATGGGGAATTAAATTCCACATCTAATGAGTGATCCCACTCGAAATTGGAGTAAATATGTAGGGAGATAAGTTGAAATTTTTTTCTTTTTTTCCCTCTAAAATTTGATGATGTAATCTAATCTTATTTTATTATTTCCACTACTATTTTATAATATTCCCTAGGAAGCCCATTTTAGACCTCACAATTTCTTTAATGGAAGTCAAAATGCACAGAATTTGAATTATTGTCATCGAGGTTGGGCAAAGACGACTGCAAGTATATTGAACCAAAAAACTATTGTTGAATTGAGGCTTCTGTGATCCATATCGGTTTATGAGAGATTTTTCGGCATAAATCACAAGATCTATCATTTGTCGACGCGTTTCGAACCAGCCAGTGTGGTTCATCGTCAGGACAACTTGTCCTGACGATGAACCACATTGGCTGGTTTGAAACGCATCGACAAATGATAGATCTTGTGATTTATGCCAAAAAATCTCTCATAAACCAAAAAGCTATTGTAAGCTTATGAAGAAGCAAACAAATACCAACCATGGGACCAGCTATCTTGATACATTTGCATGGAAAAAGAAGGAGGAAGATAACATGAGAAAGAAAACATACAAAAATCCATTGAGGAACGAAATGTAGCCATTTCGACATACCTGGTGTGCATGAGAGTTGCAATTCTTATAAGCGACGTCCTCCAGATAGTGTAATCCAACCCAAGACATGGTGAAAATCTTAAACAATAGAATTGGTTTGTAAAGCAAAGAGGGATAAAAGATGGTGTAAATGGTAGCGTCGAATAGTTTTAGAAATGATCAAGAATTGGATGCACAACTTCGAGGTGGCGTAGTAAATGCAAGGGAGATGGTTAGACAAGTGCATTAACAGAGTCGAACATCGAAAATGTGCCAACTGTGGAATAAGGTAGTGGAATGTCGATGTGGAGGGACCTTTCATCATGACCTTTTCAATAGTTAAGAAATACATGATGATTACATAATAAAATTTTCCAATCAAACTTATGGAGGGGAGCCAATTATGTTGCCACACATCCCTTCCAAATCAGCTATAAAACTTATCATTAATGCAGCTACATAATTAAAATCTTGTGAAATCCAATGAAGATTTAATCGATAGGCACTACAATGATATCAAACCATTTTCTAGTGAATACAAAATGAAAACCCAACAATGTGATTTAATCGATAGGCACTACAATGATATCAAACCATTTTCTAGTGAATACAAAATGAAAACCCAACAATGTCAACTCAAGCTGCAACTATCTCACATAACTATGAATTATATGATTTGAGCTTTAAATATTTTTAATGCCAAAGCCATATGCTCTATATTTTGAAGATATTGCCAAACCAAACATTCATTCAAGCGGAGAGCATAACCATCAACATATGCATATAAATGTTGTGGTGTCACAACCATACTTTACAAGATTGAGACATATAATTCAACCACAAAGATGCCTTCATAATCCCACACATAATCACAGTAATAACTCGTGTATAATCTCTAATATATAATTTATGTTGCAAAGTCCATTTACGACCATAACATATTAATATGAGTCATAGAGGTGCACATCATAGATATATACAGTTTAACACAACAAGATTCAATTTTTCTATATTTGCCATAACCAAATATCACCAAGTACCATAATATTGAGCCGAGATTAATTATTTATGCCACTCCCAACCAACATATGCAACTTTAATCTTGTATTTAGGGCCTATTTAATATGCATATTTGAATATTTGTATGCAAACCAGTAACCATCCAATTGGCCATTCTTGCCATGAATTCGAGCTTATAGTATTGTTATGGCCAAAGAGATTTCTTATGTAGGGGTCCCACCTATTAGGTCTCAAAGCATAACCAATAATAATGAATATCTCAGGGGAGATTTTAACACATAATGGTTTGCGACTAGGATTAGTGTTGACTATCATCAACGGGTGGGATTGTGTTGATGCCGTTTCTATGACGAGCATCCTCCATACCCATCAGATCTAAGCGTTCCATGTTTGCGAAGTTGCCTTCTTCGCCCATTTGGATATCCTGCTCACGCTGAGAGTTGGATTTCTTCTATAGGGCTATGGGTTAGGCCTCCATTTGAGCTTTTCCTTTGCCTTCACTATTTTGTTGCTTTGATTTGCCTGGCTGATTGATTTTGGCATGTTTTTGCAAAGGTTGTTGGGGTTCCTCTAGAAGGTCTCCCATAATCTCAAAGTTGGTACTAGTGGTTTACCACTTGCAAAACGAGGTGGAGCCAATTTTCTTATTATGCGTCGATTTTAGTGAACCCCTCCGCATCCACTGACTTCTTGTTCTTGGTTATGGTTTCGGATCATTCAAAGGGCAACTCTAAAGAGATGCTCGTGTTGGTGGCATTTTCTGCATCGAAAGTGCATGGGCTCGTAGACCAGGGTTTGGAACCGGTCTATGCCTTTTGATTCAAGGGCTATAGCTTCTGGGAGGGAGCCTACTATATTCATCTAGATGCAGATCTTGACATAAGATGTGTAGAAACCCTACTTGGTCTACTTTGAGAAGTAGATGCATTTGCTTTCTTGAAGAGTCTCTGAATCCGAGTATTTGAATGACAACGAATACATGTGGATCAAGAAAAGGGCCCAAGAGAAGTCCTCCTTATTTGGATTAAACCTTGTCGTCCATCTGCGCATGTATAAGCCTATTAAGTTAAAGAAGTTTGTGCCTCCTTCGAATACTGCTTTCAGATCCCCTTGTCTTGAGAAAATCACCATGAAGAAGCCTTCAGAACCTAGTTTGACATACTAATGGGCCTTGGGCTTCCAATGTTGTGTGATCCAGTACAAGAGGGTTTTATTTGCTGGTTGGGTCCCAATAATTTTGCATATTAGGGCATGGTCCTCCATGTGTTGAATGCTTCTATTCAGCCTGGCAGGGGGAATGTACAACGCGAGATCATTGTAGATTTTTCTTTACAGGTACTAAGTTTGTATTTGTGTAGGGATTTCAGGGTGTGTTTGGTCCATGTCATCAACGTTCACAGAGGGGATGCCATCAACAGTTTTGGCATTATTCGGGTTAGAACCTGCAAAGGAGGTGATTAGAAGTGATTGGAGGAGAAGGTCAAGAGCAGACGCGTCAGGTCCATGTAGTGGGTTGGAGGGGCTGTCCTCCTCCGCCCTCCCTGGGTGGCCATTGAAGTTTAGCAGCCCAATGAGAAAAGGCGAGACAATAATGCAGAAAAGGGTTCTGCAAAATGGAGGCATCGAAATGCGACGTAGGGTTGCAAAGCGGTGCATCACAATACCAACTCTGAACACAAATCATAGGCTTGAAAAAAACTAAATTTTTTAATCAAAAATTTCATTAAACTAACAACTATTGCTCTTATAATTAAGTGAGAAATTAAAAAGCATGATTCAACGAAAACTTGGAAAGCAAAAATAATAATACAGAAATGAGTACTCCGTTCCCCACATAAATGAATGAGACTCACAAAAATGGGTCAAAAGAATCGCAATAAAGCCAAGCAGCATACCCATCGTGGGAAGCGTGATTATGGCGATTGGCATTGAGAGGCGAGCCTTAGGTTTCTCTATAACATTTTCCTTTAAATAAACTACTACAAAGAAAATGGAGATTTGATTAAAGATGGTCATTACTAAATGTCAATGTCAAATAATGCACCAACAGAAATTCGGTAATCTATGCACTCTTTCTATCGCATATTGATCTATATGCACGTTACATCGGGAAAACATGGTGCGTCGAATTTGGGATTGGTCTTTCGGATTTATATCCAAGTTTAAACTTTCGCTCAGAGTTTCAATCGTGTGGTCCCGTAGCTCAGTTGGTTAGAGCATTGGTCTTATGGCAAGAATAAGAGCAAGCCGAAGGTCGCGGGTTCGAGCCCCGCCGGGACCAGCCTTTTTCTTCCTGACATCCTTCTGAACGAATGGTCACTCAGTTCTGAAGCATGGTTCATTTGACAGTTTTGAATGTGAACATTGAACATTTGTCATCAGATATTTTAACAAATCCATCTAGCGGAGGAGTCTGGCAATAGACTGGAAGACAACTGAACAACACTGCTCGGAGGATTTTATCCATTTAAAACCCATTCATCAATGAAGAGTGGCATGTGGAACTTCATTTTACCCTCATTGTAGTTTATGACTTCCTTATTACACTGAGGCAGTTTCTCAATGACTTCCTTATTACAATGAGGCAGTTTCTATGGCAATGGTTAAATTTAGTGTAATGGTTATCAAATTTAAGGCGAAAAGTTTTTTTTTTTTAAGTTGTGGTGTAAGGGTTATGTGTGGAGATTTGGTCTTTACACGTCTTTTGGTCCAATTTCGAGTAGAACTATTTCTTTTGTTCCACAAATCTCTTGGTCCAGACAAAGTCCAGTTCTGGCATAGAGAAAATATATTCATAACCAACAATGTTACTAAATGAAAGTATGACACATTTAGGGCTACCTGATAAATATCTTTCTGCTAACATTTAAAGTCTATATTCCACCCTCAGCAACCAAATGCCTTAAAAAAAAACCCAAATATACTAAGTGCAATTGCAAAAGTAACCCTGGTACAGAAACTATAATCTGGAACAAGCAAGAAACCATCCCCTTTTTAAAATGTATATATTGCCCAGAGGTCAATATACACCTTTAAAATAATAAATGTAATTAACACGTAATCCTTAACTTAGCTTGTCTAGCAGTAAGAAACAACAGATACGCACTCAACACCTACCATGGCCTCTTGTTCGGATCCAAGTATCATTAGAGGCAACATAGCTGCCTTTCTCTCAGGTATCTTAGAAATTTTCAGATAGGGATTGAAAAGCATAGTTCACTATTACTCTATAACATTCTAAAACTTTAATGGATATGACTAAATGGTTTACCTTCACTGATAGCTATTAGATATTGGAAATCTGTAACTCTACTTACCCCTGCATTATCTGACTAAAACAACAATGGTTAAGGCCACCACCAGTATCAAATTGGCCCTGGAAGATATTATTCATTTTGTAAAGCTCCTCTAGTGGAAGAAGGCTTTAGCCCCTTAATAGAATCTACAATGGTCACTTCAGATCCTGAGGTTTGGTGGGTTATCCATTTTAGTAACGTGTGGTCTTATCAAGTCCTTTATAATTTATAGTTGGCGATTTATCAATGGGTATTTATTAAAGCTAGACTCTATAATAATGGTTTTACAAACTATGGATATCTGCAAAGGCCAATGAGCTTGCTATAGGGCATTAAATGTCTGTTTAGCTGCAAGCTTGATAGTCTAATAAGATGACTAGATAAATAAAAAATAAACGCATATGTGTTATTGGGCTATCGAACTATCGAGCTCGCAACTAAACAAACATTTAATGTCCTATGATAAGCTCATTAGCCCTTGCCATAAGTATCCATACTGATATCCATACTGATAGTGAGTCCCTCAACATATTTTATGGGAGTGCCAATTTGCGTTGGGAGCACGTAGGTTTTATAGATTTTTCACGACACAACTCATTGGAAAGCAGTGCTAATTAACGATTCCAGATTACACATTCTCACTTTTTGCTGGCATGTGGTATTGCATTTGCATTATAATCATATCTTCAATTTGAAAAATGCATTTGCAAGTGTATATTTATGGCTCTAATATTATTGTCAATTTGTTCCGAGGGCAAGACGAGGTATGTTTGATGCAGAAAATGAAGCTCTTTTATTGATTTGAGAAAGAAAAAAAAAATCATGGTTAGAGTTTCTAACATTGGTTACCTTATGAAATGAATTTTTTAAGACTAATAATATTGTCTGATGTCACTTTATTCTTAAAGTTACAACAAGATGAGGTATGGGTGTAATGAAGCTGCTTTATTACTCTAATAAAACATCGTAAAGACATCATAATCTTTCAAATGATGTAAAAATAATAATTTTATACTAAAAGATATATTGTTTAACACGTTTTTTTATTGGGTTGGTGTACTCAGTTTTAGGGAAATAAAAGATAGTTTTGAAGTTGTTTTTTTTTTTCCTTAAGAAAAGTTTTTTACCATTCCAATATAATTATTTTTATATTCAATATAGAGTTTAACATTTTATATTTAGAAAAAAATATTAATCACACAAAGCTATTTCAAAGTTGGTTATATATATATATGAAAACATTTTACATTGGTCCAAGAGACATTTTAGTGCATCTTTATGTCAATGGCAGATTCCTTCTATCCAATGTGCATTGAGTAAAGTCAATGGTTGACTTTGACGGTTGCATCTAGAAAATCTGCAATCACTTAGGAGCCTTTTAATAACCAAGAATGATGGAAATGTGTAATTCCTTTTATTTTTAATATAAAGTTAACAAGGGAGGCAAGAGCAAGAGGGGTTATTATTAGCCCTGATGATGAGCCCTAAAAATGGGTAACTTATTGGACTCATTATTGCCTATTATTCTCGATTAATCCACCATTGTTCATAGTTTATGCATGCTTTTGAGTATATTTATGTTAATTGAATGAATGAGAATAGTCACTTGACCATGAAGTCTAATACGTGGTTATTGCAGATTTTTGGACAACTTTTGGACCAAAGTCAAGCACTTATGAGTCAGTTGACAGCCAAACATGAGGGAACAAGGCTGAGGATTCGTAGGAAGGGTGTCTCCTGCACTAAATGGCCCCTTCCTCGAATTCTCCACCATCAGCTCGGAGTTCAGCAGGCCACCAAAGATGATTCCCAAGGGCAGTCGAGCAACTTTTTGTAAAGTGACTGATTACTTGCAGTTTGAGCAGCCAAGCCCCTTGAGTTAAGGAGGGTTGTTGGAGATCCTTGTAGTGCATAAGAAAGAAGGCTTCCAGCCTTCGTAGGTTACTTTTGGGAACATTTGTATTTCACACTTTAGTGCTGCTCTGATTTTCAGCTCATTTGGGAGTTTTCGCTGTAAACATTTTTGTGACATGGTTATTTTCCGAGTAATGGAGATCAGTTTCATTTTGCATCAGCTCTGAGTTTCTTCTTAGGAGCCTATAGCTCTTGGGGTTGGGCCCAACCCAAGTGCTAAGACTTCCTCTGTGTACTGTTATATGTTTTTGCTGTATTCATAGAATAATTTCTGCTAGTAGATTAAAATATTGCTTGGTTACGTAGGTCATTTTTGATGATTGAAATAGCTTTTCATGTCTTAGGTTGATTTGATAGGTTGGTAATAGAAAAGATCTTCGAAAAAGGCCATCAAGCAACGTTTGATCTCACCTCTCCCTCTTTGGAATCATGAGCTGAGACCAAGGTGTCCTTGCTGCCACAAAAACATTGTTATTGCTTTTTCATGCAATTGCTAGTATTAGATTCTTAGATGCAAAAGTTGGTACCAGTTGTGAGTACATGCTTAGATCCATTCTTGCTTGGTTTTCATAGTTGTCTTACATGATTTTCTGCCAATAAACTTCTATCCAGCATGATTTCTGGTATTTAGGTCAAATTATGTTAAAGTAGCTAGATCTTTGGTTTTCCTAGTTTTCGTTTGATCAGTTTTGGAAAATAACGTGCAGAGTACCTGTGATACCTCCTTGGCTAGCCTTCCTCTATCAATACAACTTGCTCCATCCTCTAACTTAGATTCTTGCCTTTGATTTGCCACATTTTCTCACTTTGCCCTAATTTCTACATTCTTGTGCAACATTGCTTCCTCCAGCCTCGAACAAACCCAATTGCCTTAATCACTCCTCAGCCTCATTCACCAGGTCCTAGAATTCTCCACACCCTCATCCAACCTCCATCTCCACTTCTCCACCCTTTTTCCACCATCAACCCTCTAGAATCCCCTTTCGGAATATCTTGTAGAATCCCTGCAGACTTCCTGTAGAAGCTCACGAGAGTGGTTTCTTGAGACTCGAACACTGTGAAACTCTTTGGAAGGGTGATAGGGACCCCTTAGGCCCTCTTCTTACCTTCCCAACCTCTTGCAAGCACCTTCACCATTTCCTTTCATCAAACAACCTCTGCACAGTCAAAAACAGTTAAAACACATGCATAATAATTCTACAAGACTACTCAAAAGTGCAAAAAGATGTTCATTTTCAGATTTCACTTCAGAAGTAGCTTAGACACATGCACTTAGCCTTCCCAAGAGTCAATGTTATCCCTTTCTGTAGCTTTCATCCTTTTTCTTGCACCAGTAGGGTTAGTCGGTAAAACTAGGGTTTGCTAGGGTTTGCATTTCCTTTCAGCTTTTAGTTTCTTTTTGCAAGTAGATTAGCCTCCTTTGAGTTAGCTTTCGTCCATCAGTTAAAAGCTTCTTCTAAAAGCTCATAGAAGTTGGTTTAATCTCTTAGCGGACTTGTGCCTGCTGATCAAGTGACAGCCTGCGGCAAGAGCTAGTACTTGTGCATATAGCACCAACGCTTCCAAGTTTGTTACGAACTACCGGGTTGATAAAAGTAAAGAAGGGAGTCCTAGGAGTTGAAGCATTATTGCTGCAGTACTGGAGCCCACCACCTTTTTGGCGTCATTGCCGGGGAAGCATTAGAGTATTTGAGATTGCTACTTTTCTTCTATTTCCTACTACAACCTTCTACTAAGTAGTTTATTTCGGCAAGAGTAGAGTAGTTATTTCATTTCCATTCTGCAATTTCATTTCTGCAAAAGTAGATTAGACATTTCCTGCTTTCATTTCATTTCAGCAAGCGTAGATTAGCATTTCCTGCTTTTATAGATTAACATTTCAATTTTGCAATTTCAATTCCGTAAGCGTAGATTAGCGTTTCAATTCCGCAATTTCAATTCTGTAAGCATAGCCTAGCACTTCATTCCTGCAATTTCATTCCAACAACATAGATTAGTCATTTCTTGCTTTCATTTCAATTTAGCATTTTCATTTCATCAAGATAGATTTTAGTTAGTTGCAGTTCAATCTATTTCAGTTTTGCAGGTACAAGCGGAAAAAAAAACCCAAAAATCAGCCAAAAATATTCCCTTTCATGTCTTGTAGGAACAGAGACAAAACAGGAAAATTCTTACCCAACACCCCCACTACATCACTGAGTCACACTTCTCTCTTCTTTGGTGGTAGTGATCCAGAAGAACCTATAGGTGAACCTCCAGAGATATACGAAGATCCTATAACAGAAAAAGAGCAAGAAAACA
This sequence comes from Pinus taeda, assembly GCA_000404065.3. Lineage (NCBI taxonomy): Eukaryota > Viridiplantae > Streptophyta > Pinopsida > Pinales > Pinaceae > Pinus > Pinus taeda. Next base: position 74,786 of record APFE031229836.1, read on the forward strand.
TTTCTCTTGAGACCATGGCTGAACACAGAAACGGTATAGGAGATGAGGAGAGAATAGAAGGTGCCTTTCCCATACGAGAGACCAACGAAGACGTGAAAATGAAAAACATAAGTCCCTTAGCACTACCTCACTTCCATGGATTGACCACTGAAGACCCTGATACTTTCTTGTTTGAGTTTGTTGTCCTTTATCGAACTTATGACTATGCAGAAGACGAGCAAAAGTTGAAACTCTTTCCCTCTACCCTCAAGGATGCAACCCTACGCTAGTTGATGGGGTTATCTGGAAATAGTATCACAACTTGGGCTCAAATGCAACAAGCCTTTAACACCAAATACTGAGACTACTGTAGGTCAAAGGAAACAAAGGGAGAAATCATTTGGATGACCATGGGAAGTGATGAATCTTTAGAAGACTATGAAGAAAGGTTCCAACTTAGTTATAAAAGGGCCAGGTGCACACTTGACCCTGAATCTCTGAAGTTGGTTCTGCTCTGAGGAGTCCTTGAAGACCTTCTAGATACCCTTCTGCTAGCTGGCAAAGACATCTACCAACTACCTTATGAGGACATAAATACTGTGTTTAGAAACCACTCTAGGGCAACCTAGAAAAGAGGTAGGGGAATCCACTTCCAGCGAGTGCCACCTTCTCCAAACATGAGTTCACAAATCAGATGGAAGACCTTAAAAGTGAGGTGAGACAAACCATTGCCATGCAACTGGATACTTTCCAAATCCAACAGAAGAAAGAGGAAGCTGAGAGGGCTTTGGCCATCTTTTGTCCCAGATGTACAAAGAAGCATCCTAAGAATGAGTGTCCATTACACTCAGTAGAGGTATGTTTCGTTTGTGAAGAAGACCACCCTACAAACCAATGCCCAACCTTACCAGGACTTAAAGCCATGTACCAAGGGGCCGAGGGAGCCACTGAACCACTCTATTTCCTCAACCAAAGGAGGCCGCATGGATCTAGACCTTACCAGCAGGGGATGCAAGGGACATCCCAAACTTATTACCACCCCAACCAATCCACTCATATACCTTCTTGGGGTCCCCCTGCTCATCCTTAATGGTCCGCACCTCTTCCTTGGTCTTATCCATCTCAATACCATACTCAACTTGCTACTCATTTGTTTCACTCTCATGTTCAACCACAACCTCAGTGGAATGCACCTCAGCCGGGGTGGAGGCCCCAATACAACTCTCCTCCCACTATTTTTCCTCCACCACCTACTCAACCTCAACCATTACCTCCTGCTCCTCCAAGACAACCCAGATGCCTGCTCAACTGAACCCAAACCCCAATAACAAACAGACCCAACAGGTATATACTGGAGAGACAACATGCCCTACCTACGCTGTGGAGATTCAGGAGATCAACCTACGATCTGGGAAGGTCCTTCCAGATCACCAACCTCCTCCTCCAGAGGATGAGGAAGAGAAACAGGAAAGTGAACCCAAAGCCATTCCATCCTTTCCTGAGAGACTAATCGTAACCACACAACCAAACCCAGAGGAGACTGAACTTCTGGGAGAACTTAAACAGTTGTGTGTGAAAATACCACTTCTTCAGGCCATAAAAGATGTACCAATCTACAATAAATTGATCAAGGAGAAGTGTTTCAGGCACCCATGCAGGAGTAAGAGAGATGCCCCAACTATCAATGTCATAGGACAACTGTTCGATTGATGTTGGGACAAGTAATATGTCCAAAATATTTGGAACCTAGGAGTCCTGTAGTTGATGTCCACATCAATGGCACCATAATCCCCCACACCTTGATTGATCTAGGGGTTGCTATTAATGTATGACCAAGGATACTATGCTCAAACTTAACCTTCAGAGTTCCCTAAGAAAGTCCTCAACAGTACTGCAGTTAGCAGACTACTCTACCGTGACTCCCGAAGGGATTATGGAGGATCTCATGGTCTTTGTTGATTCTTGGGAATACCCTACAGACTTCTTGGTCCTTTAGCCAAAGGTAAAACTCACTGGATATCCCCTCATTTTTGGAAGGCCTTGGTTAGCTACCGCGGATGCTTACATTAGTTGTCGAGCTGGGAGCATGACCATCAAGAATGGGCCTATGTCCAAGTAGCTATTCCTATATCCTCCTGCCCAACCTCTGCTAGAACATGACTTACCTCTCTGGTTGGAGGAGGGAGATGAGGATGAAGTCTACTCTGCACCAGTGTGCACAGTGGAAGCCACCCGGGGAGGCCTTCAAACCGAGGATGACCTGATTGAGAATTTGATTCAAAATCCGCCTCCCAGTGTGTTGCCATTGGAGGAGTTGGTGGAAGGTACCCAAGCCAACACTGTAGTAGACCTCTGTGTGGCTGATCCGACCTCTCCCAGAGTTAAGAATGTGGAATTGGGCCCTGAAAGAACCTTGAAGATTAGCTCATCCCTATCCACTTCTGAGGAAAAGGAGCTGTGTAACCTTCTGAACCGCCATTTGGATGCTTTCACTTGGAGCTATAAGGAGATGAAATGAGTCCACCCTTCAGTCTGTACCCATCACATTTACATTAAAGAGGATTGTAAACCAGTCAGGCAACCTCAGAGGAGAATGAATCCAGCCCTTAAGGACATTGTTAAAGAGGAATTGCAAAAGTTGTTAGATGCAAGATTCATCTACCCCATCTCTGACAGCGAATGGGTTTCTCCTTTGGTGCTTGTGCCCAAGAAAAATGGGAAGTGGAGAATCTATGTAGATTATCGAAAATTCAACAAAGCCACCAAGAAGGACCATTTCGCTTTGCCTTTCATAGATCAAGTGTTAGATGGGCTGGCAGAGAAGAAGTTCTTTTCTTTCCTAGATGGGTTCAGCGGGTATAATCAGATCCAAATCAACTCGGAAGACCAAGGTAATACCACTTTCACTTGTTCATGGGGTACCTTTGCCTACTGAGTCCTTCCCTTTGGGCTATGTAACGCCCCTGCCACTTTCCAGAGAGCAGTACTAAGCATATTTGCTGAGATGGTTCATGATTCGGTGGAAATCTATATGGATGAATTTACTCCTTACGGGTCCAACTTCCAAGAAGCATTGACTAACCTCGGAAAATTTTTAACCAAGTGTATTGAAATGAACCTGTCCCTCAGTCCTGAAAAATGTGAATTCCTGATGACTGAAGGGACTGTGCTAGGTCATACCATTTCTCAACAAGGATTACAGGTGGATCCTAACAAAATTGCTATCATCTAAAAAATTCTGCCTCCTCAAAAGGTAAGAGATGTTCAGAGTTTTCTAGGCTTAGCAGTATATTATAGAAGATTCATTAAAGATTTCAGTAAGCTAGCCTCACCATTGTTCGGTCTTTTGGGGAAAGATGTTGAGTTTATATGGACTAACAACTATCAAGAGGCTCTAGATGAGTTGAAAGATAAGCTGGTAACCACCCCAATCTTAAGAGGTCCAAACTGGGCCCTACCTTTCCACATCCACACTGATGTCTCGAACAAAGCCATAGGGGCAGCCTTAGGACAAGTTGAAGAGAAGATACCATATGCCATATACTTTTTCAGCAAAAACCTGTCCAAGGCAGAATTAAACTATACTGTGACCGAAAAAGAGCTCCTAGCTGTAGGCCATTCTCTAAACAAGTTTAGACACTACATCACTGGTTATCAAACATTTGTACACACTGATCATGTTACGATTAGGTATCTTATGAATAAACCTGATGTAAATGCTCGTATCATTAGATGGTTACTGTTATTGCAACAATTTGATTTGACCATTGTTGACAAGCCAGGCATGGAAAATGTTGTTGCTGATTTTCTGTCTAGATTAGATTTGGCTACAGGTGAAGAAAGGACGGTAGATGATCAAATGCCAGATGAACACCTGTTTGCTATTTCAATACTCTATCCATGGTTTTTTGATATAGAAAATTAATTGGTTTCAGCACAGTTCCCAACACAGCTATCCTCAAAAGAGAAGAGAAAAATTGTGAGGAAAAGTGCCCCATTCACTTGGATTGGGGGCAACCTATTTAAACTTGGCCCAGATCAAATTTTAAGGCATTGTGTCAGGGAGGAGGAAGTTTTTCAAATCCTCCTAACCTTTCATGATGGACCATGTGGAGATCACTTTGCAGCAAAAAGGACCGCCTTCAAAATTCTACATGCAGGCTACTACTGGCACACTCTTCATCAAGATGTCAGAAGATACATCAGCCAATGTGACCGGTGTCAAAGGATGGGGAAACCGAATCCGAAGGATGAAATGCCCCTCCGACCTCAAGTGACTTTAGATCCATTTGAGAAGTGGGGCGTGGACTTTATGGGTCATATCAATCCTCCTTCAAAGCAAAAGTCTTACATCATTGTGTGCACAGACTACCTGACAAAGTGGGCAGAGAGAAAGGCAATCAAGGCAATGATAGAAGAAAAAGTGGCTGAGTTTTTGAGGGAAAATATCTTCTACAAGTTTGGCTACCCAAGAGAACTAGTCACAGATCAAGGAAGTCAGTTTACCTCTAACCTAATTGAAGATTTGCTCGCTCATCACAAGATCAAACACAAAACCTCCACCCCTTATCATGCGCAAGAAAATGGGCAAGTGGAGGTCACTAATAGGGATTTGGAAGAGATTTTGGCTAAAGTGGTGAGCAGCAGCAGAAAAGATTGGGCAGATTGCTTGGTTGAGGCCACCTGGGCCTACAACACCACTTGGAAAACTACAACAGGTTTCACACCTTATGAGTTGGTCTACGGAAAGAAGGCTTTGTTGTCTATAGAATTTGAGTACAACACATTGAGGTTGACAGCTCAGCTGGACCTAGACCTCAGCCATGCACAGCAGGAAAGATTACTACAGCTCAATGGATTGGATGAACAGAGAATGCAGACCCTCCTCCACCCAGAAGTGGTCCATCTCCAGAGAAAGATATGGCATGACCGACACCTTAAGGAAAAACGATTTCAGCCAGGAGATTGGGTGTTGCTGTATGACATGAGCTACAAAGATTTCAAGGGGAAGCTAAGGACAAGGTGGCTGGGACCATATACATTGAAAAATGCAACGACAATGGTTCAGTCTTTATCATGACTATTGATGAAGAAACCATCCCTATGCTCGTCTACGGGCATCGATTGAAAATCTACAGAAAGCCCCTTTCTAAGCAGGAGTTCATTGAAACGCTGGACAAATCAGTGCTGGTAGTGGACTAGGGCCCTATCTCTACTCCACCCACACCTTAATTATTAAAAAAAGAAAAAAAAAGAAAAAACAGAAAAAGGATAAAATATCCTTGGGTGAAAGCCTCTTAGAGGTGCTTGGGGTAGATAGTGAGGGTGAAAACCTCCTGGAGGTGCCCCAACTATCTCTCTCTCAAAAAAAAAAGAGAGAGGAAAAAGAAAAGAAAAAGAAAAACAAAGAAATAGACCTAATTTCTGTTGAATAATTGCAGGTTGCAAGGAAGACATTGCAGGTTAGGAGGGTCACACAAACTAAGGACAGAGGTCAGCACCAGGCTGCAAGCATCCATCACAAACACTTCCTTCATGACCACTCCCCTTTTCTAAGATTTGATCACATTCGGGTTAAGATTTGACCTTCTACAGGAAGTTTCGTATCTTTTATAGGAAGTTCTATGTCTCTACAAGAAGATCTTGTAGAACCTTCAGATAGGCCAGAATTGATCTGGGGAGAGAATCTGGAGGTTGGAATATGCCTGTTAGGCCTACAAACACCCTTGTTTTTTTCCATCACCATATGTCACCCTGTTTCATATCTTTACACCTCTGTTGCACCCATCCTGTTATTTGTTCCTACACAGACACAAAAAAAAACTTGTTTTCCTCATACTGCCAGCAAGAACTTTTAAGTGACAAATCAAGCAGTAATGTCTCGCCCACCATACCTATCAATCTCCATCTAGACTCCTCATCAGCCCGAATCCCTCATCAGCAGTATAGCCTTGCTCGTTTTAGCTTGCATCCCAGGAGGAGAAGCAGCTACAGGACATCCTGCAGGAATCCTGTAGCAGCTGATCCCTCTAGAAGACATAGTCTGGAGATAGGGATAGCCGAAAATGACAAAGGAAACATGAAAAGGGCTCATCTTGAACGTGAAAATATTATCAATAGCTGAAGCCAAGCAAAACCTGTGCATGCAGCGACAACAACCGAGGGAATGGGTTCCAAAACCCGTGCATGCAGCATAAACAAATGAAGGAATGGGTTCCAACACCCGTGCATGAAGCAGTAGAAAACGAAGGAGGGGTTCCAAGACCTGAAGTCTGCATAACGCAACGGTGACCACACAGGTAAATGCCTAAACTCATTCGTCAATTGCATAAACTATATTTCAAAAGCTGCATGCCTATGGAAATGGTTCGGATTGAAAGGAATTGGTGGCCAATGAATTGGCCACCCTTAGCTAGTTACATAGCTTCGTGGGATTCGAAAGAGCCCAGTTACATTCAAAATTGCCAACGAGATGTGCAGCCAGCACGCGTGGAGCGTCCATTTAGGGAGAAATCGTCGGGACTGGTAGTGGTGGCGGCGGTTAACGACAGAGGGGAGGTGATGGCGGTTAGAAACATGCAGATAAATTATGGCCGTGACGTCGGATCAATGGTTCAGTCTGGCCACCTCATTCCCTCACCATGAATCATGCCGCAGTTAAAAGATGCTTAGCTGAAACTCACATCACTTTCTGTTCATTTTGCACTTGCAACGTCCTCGACTGGAGTACGCGTCCTTCGCTTCCAAAAACTGTTAACCAGTCGTCCTCCACCGGTTTTTCTACCTATTTTCGAAAATCTCCAATGTATTGGGCTTGCTCAAAGGCACAATGAAATTCTACAGGAACAAGGGGGTCTTCTATAGGAAGAGTTCTATGGGAAGGCCTGCATAGCTTTCCGGAGCAGGGAAGACTGGGATTTTTCTTCATTGAATTTGGAGCTTCAAATGAGGTAGGCTTGAAAAAACTCCTCTATGCATGGTATGTTTTGCAAAGGTGGTGAATTGAACGACATCAGGTTGGAAAATCAAAGGAAAAATCTGCCTGTGAACTGGAAGTAAAACGTTTGCCTATGTATTGCACTGGGTTTCCCAGTTGTTTCTGCATCAAGATTCTCCTCCACGTTTCCTCTTTTTAAAATTCTCCTGTAGGGAAGATATATGAAGCTGTGGGGGCCAGCCTATGTATGAAAAATTTTGAATTTGCATATCTGAATGTGTGCTGAGAAGAAAACTTGATCTATGTACTCTGTCTGTAGAAACAAAACTCTTCCTTTCATAAACAAACAACCGAGTTTTGGGTAACAACAATGTTAAAACCAGGGAATTGTTGCTAATTGATATTGAACATCCGAGAAATTCCTTGTTGAGTCCAGGGGAAACCATAAAAAACATTCCCTTTTCTGATTAAAGCATAAAAAAAAACACTCTCACCATGCCAGGGGGTTCCTAAGGAAAGAACCCTCGGACTCTAGAAAACTGCACGAGCATCTTGAGGTGGTGGACCTTTTCACCCAAGCCAATTGGATGTCCTTCTTTGACAAAATTCAGGGTCATGATGAGGAGATAATTGAGGAATTTCTAATGTTCCTGAGACCTCAATCAAAGACACATGCCACAGTTAGTTTTAGGGGTTTGACCCTAGAACTTACCCCTGAGCTCATTAGTCGAGTTACTGGTCTACCATTAGGGCTTCCTTGGAGCAAAGAAGAGAGGTCATTGGGCCAAGCTACCAAGAAAACATTCTTTCTGCCCGAGGAACATCTTGTAGAAGACAAAAACGGGGTGAGGAGAACCAGCTTGCCTCCTCTCTGGAGTGAAGTCAGTTTCCAGATCATGAAGTACATTACATGTGAAGGAAAATTTAGCATCATCTATGGTTATCATTTCAGGTTGCTGTGTGAACTAAGACATGGAATTGATTTACCTCCAGCCAAGAAACTGAGAATTCCCTATTTTCTTCTTCAGTGACTAATTGAATGCGGTACAAAATTGAATGAAGGGATCCCAGATTAGTTGGCCCATCATGGGCTCATCAAACTATTAGTGGAAGATGCCCTGCACACCTACACTATCCCCATATCTTGAGAAATCTTCCGAAACATGTCTAGGGATGACAATATTAGAATTTTGGCTGAAAACATCACCCCATCCAGTAGTGAGGAAGGAGAACACACTAAAGAAGGTGAGAAAACCAATAGTGAAGGAACACAGGACATTCAAGCACAACAAGAACAGAAAGAAAAAAGAGAAATGGGCCAGATTGCTGAGCCTAAAATAGAGGAGGAAACAACAGCACAAACACTAAGAGAAAAGAGAATGTAGAGTAGAGCAGAGAGGGTTGAAAAACCCCAAATGAAGGCCGTCACAACCAAAGCAGGCACACAGAAACAAAAGGAAAAGATACATCCTGAAATAGAAGCAACACAGACAGAAATAGTTGACACAGGGACTTTTACAGGAAGCAGAGAAAAATAACGGCAAGAGGGGAAATCACCTGAGATATTGGCTAGGGAGGTAGTAGCTATGCTTGCTGCCTTAAGCACACCTCCAAAACAAAAAGGGAAGAGAAAAAGGAAAACCTCCATGTACTTTAAAGCAAGGAGGAGCACATGGATCAAAGCGGGCAGACCCCAGCCTCAATCAAAGGTGCCAATTGTCATTGAGGACACAACACCTAAACCAAAAGAAGAGTCTCCTACAAAGATATCCATCACCTATGAATGAGGAAGCCCAAAAGCCTCCACCCGGAGAGAGAAAATTAGGCTGGTGGACTCAAAGACAACTCTACAGAAAGCTAAGACATCTCTAAAAGATACTCTAGCTAAGCTAAGGGAGACCAAGAAACTAGAGGAAAAGGTGGCCAAACCATCACAGGAAGAAGAAAAGACCAAGGAAATACTGGAACCAAGCCCCCAGCCTAGCTTGGGCTCATATTATAACCTGTTAGAAGTCGGGAATATAATTCCCCAGAAATTTGCGGTGCCACTTTTCTTTGCATTGGAAGAAGAAAGGGTTAGGACTCACACTTGGATGAGGATTTCCAAGTCCAAGGGTGTGGCAGACATAGGCCACCTGGAAGAACAACTCAAGGAATCAAGAAAAGAATTGGCCATGGTAGGGCATGTGGAAAGCAGTCAAAGGGCCAAACTATAGGAAGAGAATGAGCTGCTGAAATAGCAGCTGCAGCTACAGGGAAGTCATAGGCAAGATAGGCCCTCCATTTTGGGAGAACAGTAGCAATAGGAAAGGCCTCTAGCAGACAAAGAAACCCCTAATGAACAACAAAGATAGGACATGTTGCAGGCTGAGGTTGAGGCACTAAAAAAACAACTACAAGAGAAGGAGTCACAAGCAGCAGATGAAATACAGTTTCTAAAGCAACAAGTACAAGAGAAAGAAGCCCAACTGGCCTGCATGGCTAGCTGGGCAATAGAAGCCTTGCAATGTAGACAACCTGCCAAGTCATATGCCTTATATATTAAAGATCAATGGTTGCAGTTCCATATTAACACCTTGGCCCAAAGGGGCACCATTCCATTTCAAAATTATCATCAATTCATGGCTTTGTGTTACAGTAGCTCAGCAAAAGATAAGGCCAAATTATCAAAATTATATTTACACAACTTGGCCCTTCCAAACATGAATCTATGGGACCCCAATGCTGCATTGGGTGATGTGCAACTTATGGCCATGGCCTCTTGGTTAAATCATGAGGAAAAAAGAGCAACAGAGATTCATGATATTATGAACAGGGAGCTAAGTGAGCCACTCATGATCAGAGCAAAACTAGAGGATCCCTCAGCCTTAATATATGCCCATCAGCACCTGGCCAACAACCCTCGGGTTCTACTAGATTACATTGAACGACAAGCTCAAGCCATTGCTCACTTTGAGGACATGGATTGACTGTTGGGAGATAACTGCATTCATGCTTGCACAAGGAGGTGGAACACACTATCCCACAGTCTGAAAATAAGAGAATACCACTCTCCAACTAGGATGAGCGAGGCCTTGGCAAGAGTCCCACTTTACAAATAGTCAATGCAAAATCTGCAAGCCAACTAGATCGGCCTAAAGTTCAGTCCTCCCTTGCTTTTAGGACTGTTGGAAGGGGTCAAAGAAGAATAGGAGCATAGACAGTGGGAGGAAGTAGAGAGAAAAGCAGGATTTCATGACCGAGAAGAAGACATCACCTCGGAAACCTGGGATGTTAGAGAGGTAGTCAAGGAAATCAAAGATGATGAGTTGGATTAGTTGCTCAGATGATGAGCAACCATTTTAGCAGGGGGTGATGATGAGCCCAAAAAATGGGTAACTTATTGGGCTCATTATTGCCTATTATTCATAATTAATCCACCATTCTTCATAGTTTATGCATGCTTTTGAGTATATTTATGTTAATTGAATGAATGAGAATAGTCACTTGACCATGAAGTCTAATACGTGGTTATTGTAGATTTTTGGACAACTTTTGGACCAAGGTCAAGCATTTATGAGCAAGTTGACAGCCAAACACGAGGGAACAATGTTGAGGATTCATAGGAAGGGTGTCTCCTACACTAAATGGCCCCTTACTTGAATTCTTCACCATCAACTCGGAGTTCATCAGGCCACCAAAGATGATTCCCAAGGGCAGCCGAGCTACTTTTTCTAAAGTGACTGATTACTTATAGTTTGAGGAGCCAAGCCCCTTGATTTAAGGAGGGATGTTGGAGGTCCTCGTAGTGCATAAGAAGGAAGGCTTCCAACCTTCATAGGTTACTTTTGGGAACATTTGTATTTCACACTTTAGTGCTTCTCTGCTTTTCAGCTCATTTGGGAGCTTTTGTTGTAAACATTTTTGTGATATGGTTATTTTCTGAGTAATGGAGATCAGTTTCATTTTGCATCAGCTCTGAGCTTCTTCTTAGGAGCTTGTAGCTCTTGGGGTTGTGCCCAACCCAAGTGCCAGGACCTCCTCTGTGTCCTGTTATATGTTTTTGTTGTATTCATAGAATAATTTCTGCTAGTAGATTAAAATCTTGCTTGGTTACTTAGGTCATTTTTGATGATTGAAATAACTTTTCATGTCTTAGGTTGATTTGATAGGTTTGTAACAGAAAATATCTTTCAAAAAGGCCATCAAGCAACCCTTGATCTCACCTCTCCCTCCTTGGGACCATGAGCTGAGACCAAGGTGTCCTTGCCGCCACAAAAATACTGTTCTTGCTTTTTCATGCAATTGCTAGTGTTAGATTCTTAGTTGCAAAAGTTGGTACCAGTTGTGATTAAATGCCTAGATCCATTATTACTTGGTTTAAATAGTTTTCTTACATGATTTTCTGCAATAAACTTCTGTCCATCATGATTTCTGGTATTTAGGTCAAATTAGGTTAAAGTAGCTAGATCTCTGGTTTTCCTAGTCTTCATTTGATCAGTTTTGGAAAATAACATGCAGAGCACCTATGATACCTCTCTTCCTACCCTTCCTCCATCAATACAACCTGCTCCATCCTCTAACTCAGATTCTTGCCTTTCATTTGCCACATTTTCTCACTTTTCCCTAATTTCTACATTCTTGTGCAACATTGCTTCCTCCAGCCTCGAACAAACCCAATCACCTTAATCACTCCTCAGCCTCATTCACTAGGTCCTAGACCTCTTCACACCCTCATCCAACATCCATCTCCACTTCTCCACCTTTCTTCCACCATCAACCCTCCGAAATCCCCTTTCGGAACATCCTGTAGAACATCTTGTAGAACATCCTGTAGAACCCCTGCAGACTTCTTGTAGAAGCTCACGAGAGCGGTTTCTTGAGACCCAAACACTGTGAAACTCTTTGGAAGGGTGCTAGGGACATCTTAGGCCCTCTTCTCACCTTCCCAACCTCCTGCAAGCACTCTCGCCATTTCCTTTCATCAAACAACCTCAGCACAGTAAAAAATAATTAAAACACATGCATAATAATTCTACAAGACTACTCAAAAGTACAAAAAGATGTTCATTTTCAGATTTCACTTCAGAAGTAGCTTAGACACATGCACTTAACCTTCCCAAGAGTCAATGACATCCCTTTCTATAGCTTTCATCCTTTTTCTTGCACTAGTAGCGTTAGTCGGTAAAACTAAGGTTTGCTAGGGTTTGCATTTCCTTTCAGCTTTTAGTTTCTTTCTACAAGTAGATTAGCCTATTTTGAGTTAGCTTTTGTCCATCAGTTAAAAGCTTCTTCTAAGAGCTCATAGAAGTTGGCTTAATCTCCTAGCGGACTTGTTCCAATTCATCAAGTGACAGCTTGCAGCAAGAGCTAGTACTTGTGCATATAGCATCGACGCTTTCAAGTTTGTTACGAACTACCGGGTTGATAAAAGTAAAGAAGGGAGTCCCAGGAGTTGCAGCATTATTGCTGCAATACTGGAGCCCACCACCTAATGAAAAAATAGTTTCTCAATTTGCTTTGAGTCTTGGAACAACAACAAATAATCAATGGAATTCCTATCCTTCTAGAAAAGATTAGAAATAGCCTAAGATCTGAAACTATCAAGAATCAATGTTTTTTTAGACTCTGTACTTTCCCTATGACAATTCACTAAAGCTAAGAAAACTATTAGCATTGATTCCTCGACGTTATGTAAAAAGACCCTTGCTTTAATCTCTCATTTTGTTCTGGTGGACTTTTACCATGTTTATAGGCAATTAAACTTGACAACTGATGAACTTGCCAAGAAGGGAGCCATCGTGAATCAAAGTGATATTGTATTGAATCAACATTTGGGCCTCTCCTCAATTCCTTTAACAAATCAAGTTTCCACAAATTATTATAAGAAATTCTGGGAGAGAGATTTCCACCCCTGCTTCTTTCATGGAACTCGACGAACATCTCAAGGTGTAATCACTCTGACTCATTAATGAAGTTCCAGGCTCAGATTTGCTGACCGACCTCCCTCCTTTTCTGGTCTTGATTTCTAATGAATTGCCCTAGGTGTCAAACAACAACAAACAAGGGGAGCCGTCTACCATGAAGGCGTTGGATTTGCCTAAGTTTTGTAGCACCTACAATTATCATGTTGAATACTAAGTCTATGAAGGCATACATACTCTACCCTCTAGCTTTGAACCTTAAACCCCTTAGGAGGAAACACATGCTTTTAACCATTAGGCCAAGGCTCACTCAAGCTGTATGAAATTGACAAAATACTACTATCCTTTATGTTGAAAAAAATATATATATAAAGTTGACACATAACATTTAAAAAAATTATAAATAACAGAAAAAACTATTTCAAACACAAACCATAGATGAAATATTTCAAATATTTTAATATAATCTTTATATACACATATACATACATATATACAATTAAAATTAAAAATATTTTTTATTGTATTGAAAGACAATTGTTATAATGATAGATAAGGAAAATTCCTAATTTTTTTCATACTTATCCAATTATTAACGTGTTAAATATTAGAAAAATATACTTGTAATAATATTTGTAATAAATAAAAAAAATAATTTAATATTTAATTTTTATTATATATATATATGTAATTTTTTTCTATATTTAACCTAAAATTCACTTGTGACATTTAAAAAGTAATGTTAAAAGAAAATTAATATCAACCCTAACTACAAATCTATGGTTTGGTTTTCTAGGGTGTTTAAGAGTCTTATGTGACCGAGGTTCATTGTTTTGTGTGAGTCTGAGTATTTGTTTAATGGAGTTGGGGAATGGGTTCTCTGGAAAGGCTGTCGTGACCTATGTTCAACACTTAGGTGCTTCATTTGAGTCTGAGGTCTATGTCATGAGTTTTGGTAACAATTTAGTGGGTTGGAGCTTTGATTCTTTGGTGGATGTGTCTAGTTTTATCTCTTATTTTTTCATAGGTAGAGTTATTTACAGTAGTTATCACAAAGTTATTTACAGTAGTTACGACACTTGAATCGACTCAATTTGACATCGTATGAAGAAGTTATCGTGTTCTGAAGTTTTTGGAAAATAATAAAAAATTCAACTTGCAGGGTTGACTCTACAATGACATGGCATTGATGTTAACAAGCTGACTAGGCGATACAATGGTTAGAAGGGCCAATCCAGTGAGGACACGTGGCATGGTTGTACATTGCAAAATGGTGTGATTTAATTAGTTGGTGGTGTTATGGATTGGAACAATCACAAAGTGACATGTGCCCAATCACTATAGAGTGACACGTGGCCCAATCACTGGGTGCCATGTGGCACTCCGGATAAGGCCGAAATTTGTTTATGGTCTGAATGAGTCTTTGCAGGGATCAACCTCCCAACTTATCAATAGCTAACTAAACTCCTAATTGTTATACCACGAGAACCACTTATTAATACATAGTGGCCTAGTTTATGTTAAAGTGCTTTGTTTTTGTCATTTGGGAGGGGGGGGGGCGGTGGGGGCACGGGCACGGGGGAGCGCATGCCGATGGGCCAACACCAAGTCACATTGTTATTGCATGACTGTGGGTTAAGCAAAGAGGGTGTGGCATGAGGCACCTAGTCCATGCCCTAGCCTAGGGTATTATTGTGTTACCGTAACCACCAACAAAAGACGGGAGGGGCGGGTGCGTGGCATCCTCCCTGTACCTAGCTTGTGGTTCCTTTATGTCTCACATGACCAAGAGCGGGACCGACAAAGAGTGTGTGGCCTCTGATTCATGCTCCATGTCACATTTTTTTCCATACGATTGATCCGAGGGTGAAAGAATAGGGGCATGACCCTTTTGGTGAGCCTAACTGTCTGAAAAGTTGCACTCGACATGGCGGGTTTCGTGGCCACTAAATTGTCACATTGCATATTAGCCAAAGAGAAATTTTGTTTCCAGTTTTAAGAGAGGGATGAATTTGTAGAACAATTAGCATGGAATTGAAGAAGGAGGCTTAACTTTGACATTTTTTCAGCCTTTTTGAGCCCAAGAAGAGCCTACATAGGGGTTTTTGTGTGTTCTCAACACAATGGCAATGGTATTTTTTGCAATTTGAGCATTTTCTATTGATGTAATTACATATTTGAGCATAGGATTTAAAGGGCCAACATTGGGAGTTGGACCCAGAGATGTAGCCCAGGAGGGGTGAACTCCGTCATCAAATTGTTGTTTTGTGATGCTGCTTTTTGTCTATTTTTTGCTGTTTAAATCTACAAATTTTAAATTAGTTTTTGTGTTTTCGCAATATCGATCCATTGCCCATAAGACATAAGATAGGTTGTAAACTTTACATGAAACCTTCATTTTTTAATTTCGGATCAGTTTGGTATCAGATGATGGTTGTTGTGAAGTTTTGACAGTTTTTGCAAGTGTTTTCTTAAATGATTACAAGGTCTAAATTGAGAAGAGGAGAAGGAGTGCTTGAAGAACCAAACCCTCAAATTGGTTCAAGGAGGTCACAAACTCCACCAGTCATGGTACAAGAAGAAGGATAAGTGATGATGTCTGAGGATGAGAGGGGTTTTAGAAAGGATTTCTATGATATGTCTGAGATGGTGAAAGTGTTGTACAATGAGTGGGCAAGAAGGTTGCAAGGAGAAATTTCAAAACATCCAAAAGGTAATGGTGTTGATGGGAGAAAGCCTACAACTCCACCTCCTCCTTCACCTCCATCTACACCTCCATCCTCACCTCCTTCTTCACCTCCTTCATCTCATAGACCTACTCCTCCTCCATCTCCAAAAGGACATGCTAAGTCTCCTTTGATTAAGCTTGATGTCAGGCTTGAATTTCCTATGTACAATCGGGAAGTTAACGTTGAAAAGTTGGATAATTGGGTTTGTCAAATTGAATTCTATTGCAGGATTCAAAAGATTGATGACGATGTTACAAAGATCCAACTTGCTTCTCTTTGCTTAGAAAGTGTAGACTTCATTTGGTGGGAGGCCATAACTCAAAAAGATTTGAATAAAAGTGGTAAAATTATCTCCTCTTGGAAATTATGATTTTATAGCTGCATTAAGAAGGCAATTTATCCATTATCTTAAATGCAAAAATAAATTATGGATTGAATTTTTTTTATACAAACTAAAGGTCATAGTGTCGAAATCTACACATAAGAATTTAGAAGAACTTTATTTTTGGGTGTTGATTTGCCTTCACAAGGTACTCTCCTTAAATACATAGGTGGATTACATAGCTATTTGAGACATAGTATACTTATGTTTAATCCCACCAATCTAGATGAAATATGTGTTTAGGAAACTCATTTAGAATCAAGAGGAAAGAATGTTCCTCAAGGTACTAGCAAGAAACCTTTCAAATATGGAGACAAAGGAAAGAGCAAGTTTAAAAGCAAAGGAAAAAATAATATTACTGTCAAGAAAGGGGAAGAGAAACTTGTAAGCATTGTTCAAAATAAGGCCATAATGAAGACCATTGTTGGAAATTAAATCCACAAATGAGACCAAAGAAGTTCAATAACAAGGGTAAACAAAATACTACTACTACAAATCAACAATATCAAGGATCTGATTCAGGTGATGAAACCAAAATCACAACCATGTGAATGAAAGGTATGGCTTCTAATGCAAGTACTCTTTCTTCTAGTAAGCCTATAGAATCTCAAAATGATAAAGAAAGAAGTGAGCTTTTTCATATTGTGGTCATTACAAAACATACAAAAGCTTATACATTATTTGATAGTGGATCCCAAGTCAATCTTATCTCTGAAGCAATTGTCAAGAAACTAAATCTACAAACTACACCTCATACAAAACCTTACCCTTTGGATTGGGTATGTTATGATGGCAAATTACAAGGGACAAGAAAATGTAAACTCAAATTTGCCATCAGTGCTAACTTTATAGATGAGATAGATCTTGATGTTGTACCACTTGATATTTGCAGTATTTTTTTAGGGAGTCCATATTTGTATAACCGAGAAGCCATTTTATATCGTCATGAGAACAAATATCATCGTTTTAAATGTGGAGTTGGGTATATTGTTAGATCACACCACAAGAAAATGAACTCATCTCTTGTTATTGTTGGTCAGATGAAAAGGCATGTAAATGTTAGTAAGAACTTTGCATTGTTGATGATTAAACCTAAAGATATTGTTGAATCTGAAGCTTTCACAAGATGTGATTCTAAACTCAACCATGAATTGGTTGAAGTTGTTAATACTTATGACAAGATGTTTCAGGAACTTGAAGGGTTGCCTCCTAAAAGAGGAATCAAACATGAGATTCACTTGCAGTGGGATGCACCACTTCCAAATATTGGCATGTATAGAATGTCAATTCTGGGGAATGCAGAAATCAAGAAGCAAATTTAAGAGCTACTTGACAAAGGGGTCATCAGGTCTAGCACATCTCCTTGTGGTTATCCTATTGTTTTGGTTCCAAAGAAATATGGTACATGGAACATGTATGTGGATTTCTGAGCTTTGCACAAGATCACGGTAAAGAATCATTATCCTCTTCCTCACATTGATGATTTGCTAGATAAGTTAAAGGAAGTTGTTTACTTTACTAAGTTAGGTTTGAGAAGTGGTTATCATCAGATAAGGATTGCTAAAGATGATATTTGGAAAGCTACTTTCAAGAAAAAACAAGGTTTGTTTGAATGGTTAGTTATGTCGGTTGGCATTTGCAATGCACCTGCAACATTCATGAGAGTTATGAATGATGTGTCGCGACCATTCCTTGATGATTTTTTCATTGTCTACATAGATGATATTCTTATTTTTAGTAAGACTCTTGAAAAGTAGGTCAAGCATGTGAAAAAAGTGTTAGATGTATTGAAAAAGGAAAAGTTGTATTTAAAGATGTCTAAATGTGAATTTGGGAAAACATATTTGGTTTATTTGGGTCATATAATCATATTGTAGGAGGGGGTGAATTAAAGATCGATCCCTCAAAAGTTGATGTTACTGTGAATTGGCCTAAACCCAACAATGTAACAGAAGTTAGGAGATTTTTGGGAGCAACCCAATATTGGAGAAAATTTATCACTAACTTCTCACTCACCGCATCACCATTACATGCATTGACAAGTATGAAATAGATCTTTTAGTGGGGATGCAAGCAACAGAAAGCCTTCGACACTTTGAAAGAGAAAGTTAGTAGAGGACTACTTCTAGCACTTCCAGATCTTATGCAACCATTTGAAATTCAAACCGATGCAAGAAAATATGCTATGGGAGCAGTTTTGATGTAGCATTGTAATCCAATATGTTATCATTCTAAAACCTTTAGCAATGCAGTAATTAACTATCCAACTTATGATAAAGAGTTGTATGCTTTGGTACAAAGCATGAATAAATGGAAGCATTATTTGATGGGTAAATAAACAATTATACATATTGACCATCAACATTTGCAATGTTTAAAATCACAAAACAAGCTACAACAAGCTAGACATTTCAGGTGGATGGGATTCCTACAACAATTTCATTTGGTAATGAGGTATAAGAAAGGTATATACAACAAACTTGTGGATGTGTTATCAAGGCCTATTGTTAATGCATCTGTCATTCTTAAGAATAACTCAATCATGCATGAAAGTTATATTGAACAATCTTCTCAAGATGCATATTTTAAAGATGTTCATGCAACTTTGAGTCAAGGAAATCATGTTGAAGAGTTGGATTATGATGTTCATAAAAAGTTATTATATCATCTTGGCAAGTTATGTCTTCCACAGGGTGAAAGAGTCAATGTCATAAGGGAAGCCCACAATTTTCTTATTTTTGGTCACTTTGGTGTAGGAAAAATAGTTGCTCAAATTCAGAGGAATTGTTATTGGCCTCACATAAATGAAATTGTTTCAAGATATGTAAAAGGATGTTCCATGTGTGCTACTAGCAAGCCAAGCAATAATAAATTGGGTTTGTACACCCCAATTCCTATTCCTTGGGAAATTATCTATATGGATTTTGTTGGGGGACTACCAATGTGTAGGAATGGTCATGATTATCTATATGTTGTTGTGGATCGTTTCATCAAAATGTGTTTGTTGATGCCACGTAAGAAACATGTTACAACTATATAGAATGCAAAGATCTTCTTCCAAAATGTATGGGTTCAATTTGGATAACCCACTTCTATTATTTTTTATTGACACTATTGATTTGTCAGGAAGTTTTGGTCAAGTTTATGGGAACTCATGGACACAACATTAAAGAAGAGCACCGCATTTCATCCACAAACCGACATCTAGACAGAAGTAGTAAACATAATAATAGTGCATCTCCTTCCAACATATTGTGGTAAGCATCCTAAACGTTGGGATGAGAATTTCCATTACATCCAACATGCTTACAATCATGCCAAGCATTCATCTACAAAATTGTATCCATTTAAAGCTTGTTTGGGTTATTTGCCAAAGTCTCCTATGGATTTCATCTTTGGCAAAGATATTGCAGTAGATGGACACAATGATGTGGAAAATCCAAGACTTTCATTGAATAAATTCAACTTGTGCATCAAAGGGTACAAGAACAACTAGAGAGAAGCAAAGCCAAGTACAAAGCAAGACATGACAAGCATCAAATTGATTATTATTTCCAAGTGGGAGATAAAATTTGGTTGTGCATCAGCAAGGAAAGACTACAAGGTGAAGGTAAAAATATCAAGCCAATCAGATACAGTCCTTTCAAAATCTTGGAGAAGATTGGTAACAATGTTTTCCGATTAGATTTTCCACCTTACATGCAATTTATTTTATTGTGAATGTGGGAAACTTGAGATTGTATGAGCCTCAAGTGATTGATGATAAAGACGAGAATGTTTAGATTCCATCTATTGAATATTTTTCTCTTGAATACTTAAATGAGTTGCAGGAAGACTCAATTCTTGACAAGAGAATAAGGACTTCATGTAGAGGCAATGTGGAGTATCTTTAAGTGGAGCTCAAAGGTACCAAACCAAGTAAAGCAAGGTGAATTGAGATTGGGAAAGTGACGAGTTGTACCCTCACTTACTTGTTGAGTAAAACCAGAATTTTGGTGGTACAAAAGCTTCAAGTGGGGAGGAATTTATCGCATTTTGAAGTTTCTCGCAAATAATAAAAAAGTCAACTTGCAGGGTTGACTGGGTAGATTGTACGATGATGTGGCACTGACATCAACAGGTTAACTGGGCAGTACAATGGTCAAAAAAGCCAATCCCATGAGGACATGTGGCATGGTCATACACTGGCAAATGGTGTGATTTGATTGGTTGGTGGTGTTATAGATTGGACCAATCACGGAGTGACACTTGGTCTAATCATTGGGCACCAAGTGGCACTCTAGATGAGGCCAAAATTTGTTTATGGTCTAAATGAGCCTCAACGGGGATCGAACTCGCAACTTATCAACAACTAGTTGAATGCCTTACCATTATACTGTGAGCACCACTCATTAATACATAATGGATCAATTTATGTTAAATTGCTATGTTTCCATTGTTTGGGGGGGGGGGGGTGGTGGAGGGCTCACCATTGGCCTAGCCCCAAGTCACATTGTCATCGCACGACCATGGGTTAAGAGGAGAGGATGGGAAGTGAGTTACCTGACCCATGCCCCCACCCAAGCTTTTATTGTGTTACTGTAACCACCGACGAAAGATGGGAGGGGTGGATGTGTGGCACCCTACCCACACCCAACCCATGGTTCCTTTATATATCACACGACCAGGAGTGAGACCGGTAGGGGGCACATGGCCTTTGGCCCACACCCCAAGTCACATTGCTTGCCATATAGCCGATTTTGGGGTGAAAGAATAGGGGCGCGACACTATTGATGTGCCTAATTTTCTAACAAATTTCACCTAAGGTGACGGGTTTCATGGTCGAAGCCTTGTGAAATTGTCACCTTGCATATTCACAAAAGAGGAATTTCATTGTCAGCTTTGATAGAGGGATGCATTTGTAGAACAATTAGTAGAGAAATGAAGAAGAAGGTTTAACTTGGCCATTTTTCAGCCTGATTAAGCCCAAGAAGAACCTATAGAAGGGTTTTTTGGTGTTTTGGACACAATGACAGCGTTATTTTTTACAATTTGAGCATTATATGTTTATGTAATTACATATTTAAGTATATAATTTAAAGGGTCACCATTGGAAGCTGGACCCGGAGATGTAGCCTAGGAGGTGTGAAATCTGTCATCAAACTGTTGTTTTGTGATGTTGCTTCTTGTCTATTTTTCACTATTAAAATATGAAAAACTTAAATTAGTTTGTGTGTTTTTGCAATATTGATCCATTGCCCATAAGACATAAACTAGCTTGCAACTTTACATGAAACCTTCCATTTTTTAATTTTAGATCAGAAATCAACACTTTTGCTTGGATAGGTTCATTCTCCACTTGCTCATGCGGAGGGGCATATTTCATGTGAATCTGATAGTGAGGATCTACCAAATATACCAAGTTCGAATGTGAGGGTGTTGGCGATGATTTCAGCCTTAGATAATGATTAAAATTGTTGTTTGTTTGCTTTGCAGTTCTATGTTCTCTGAGTTTTGGTTCTACCCAGTCAGAAGGAATTTTGGATTTATGATGCATTTAATCTATAGTAGTCCATGTGATGGATATGGTGTAGTGTTGTGTTTTTAGGTATCTTGTAACCAATGTTTTATGGAGAAATGCAAACCTGATAGTGTCAAGAATAATAGTTTTAGGAGGATTAAAATATTTAGAGTCCAATCCGACAAAACTATGTAATCTTGTTTGTTTGGCAATACAAAATATCAATTTACAAAAAAAACTACAAATGTATCACTCTTCGCTTTAAGCAAAATATTTCACATCTACTTTCAATTATTTAAAAAAATTGAAAAGAAAAAACTTCTTATAATTAAGTCATTGATGTGATATCCAATTTAATGTGAATATATGTATTTCTTTTTTTTCTCTTTAATATAAAGTTGAAGAACTAGATTTTTTTATCTTTAATATAAAGTTGAAGTCAGACAAGAATTCAGTTGCCCATGAGTTGTGTGGGTTAAGTCGTGCCATAGAGTGTGTTTCCCCTCTTTTGTGTTTGGTCCTTGGGTCTCTTGTTTGGGCTCCGGTGGGAAGTATCTCTGTGGAATTCATTTCCCCTTTTGAGTATCTGGTTTGGGAATTTTGTGGGAATATAGTCATGCCTCGACAGAGAGGTCGACCTCATAGAGGTGGAGGTCAACAAGGGCTAGTAGTGCACCGTTCCATCATCCACAACTCGTCAACTAAAGACTCAGAAAGTGTGTAGCATGATGGGGAGGTAGCTTATGACTAGCGCCTCTCCTTGGGACATGTGGATGCACCGACCACCCTGGAATCAATAACCAAGTAGTTGCGAGGAATCTATGCCAACCTGGATATCCTTAAGGAGCATAGATATGAGGATAGGAATGAGTTGGTGGCTTATATGAACGACATCCATTTCAGCCAAATGAAACTATGGAGTAGTTGGATAACATTCTTCAGAGCCAACGTCGTACCAATGATCGTCTGTGTGATTTCGAGGCTAGAGTAGAGCATATC
Organism: Pinus taeda; assembly: GCA_000404065.3. Lineage (NCBI taxonomy): Eukaryota > Viridiplantae > Streptophyta > Pinopsida > Pinales > Pinaceae > Pinus > Pinus taeda. Next base: position 97,215 of record APFE031229836.1, read on the forward strand.
TATTTCCACATGCATGAGAGATCCGACATATTTGCAGCACCTCTTGTGCTCCCTATTTAGCCAACTTTGTGATATGATGCTTATAGGTTATTTGTTCTTTTTAGTTTGTATGGCTAACAAGCCTGCCAGAAATAAAGGTTAAATGGAAACTTCTTATGCATATTCTAGCTCTCCTAGCTAACAAATCCAGTCGAAGTGAAGTCAGGGGAGCTGTCGAGACACATTTTGTACTATGTTTTTTCATGATAATATAATAGAAGCCCTTTGACTGAAAAAAAAAAAATATAGTGCAAAATGATTTTGTGTATTAAATTCATTAATAATATGCTTTAAATATTAATATTAGTAGTTTTCCATAAGAAATGTCCTTATATTTCTTATGAGGAATATGAATGTTTTGATCCTCGAGGGAATGCTCACACTCAACAACAAGGCTTGAAACCATTATAACAAAGCTCATCATAGCACTTGAGGGAATTGAACATGTTTGACCACTAACTCAAGATGCCCCTATGGCTTGAGGTTAAGCTAGCTTTTCACCACTGAGTCTAACCATTTTGAAGGGATAACAATATTAGTATAAGAATAAGCTCTCTCTCTCTCTCTCTCTCTCTCTCTCTCTCTCTCTCTCTCTATATATATAAAGGTAAAAAAAAAAAAATAGAAATTACAAATGTCAAAAAAAAAATAAAAATAAAAACAAATAAAATAAATGTGATTAGAATATAATGAAAATACATAAATAAAATGTCTACAAATATTTACAAATACAATATTGATTTAATGAATGGTATGTATAATTAAAAACAAATACGCAATTAACATATATTATTGAAGGATGATATAATAAAATATATTATCTACTTCAAACTTAATTGTGTCAATAATTAAACCTTTGTGTTGAGCCATTTTAACTCCAAATTTATCATACATAAAAGAATATCAAATTCATTAAGGTATAAGTATTTTCTAAGTTTCTCCCATTAAATGATTGTTGGGTGTGGAGCCTGATTATATTTTGTATTCAAAGATATCGCCACATTGGACCCCAGTTTGAAATGGGGCAGCAACGCCACCCATAAAATATTCGCTGCAGGGGGGGTCTAGGGGGGGCGGCCGCGACCTTTTGGGAGCCCCACCTTGGCAGGGGGTTTCGGGGGCAAAGATAAGAATAGATGTAAAATTGCCTTGTAAACGTATATTAATTTCTAGTCAATCTAGGTTGTTTATTAGGCGGAGATCTGACGACAGAAGTTATGTTTAATTTAGGGGTTTTTGCCCTAGAAGGCAACCCCTCGCTATATATGAGAGAATTGTATTGCATCTATGTAGATCTATATTCTGAGTGAGGAAGAGAGAGGAGATTGAGAGCGACGAGGGAGTTACAAGGGATTTGTTGTAGGTTGTATCTCTTTAGTTTTCTAGATAATATAATGAAAGAAGGACTGGTTGTTTCTCCTTGGATGTAGCCCAAACTGGGTGAACCACGTATATCTGTGTCTCTCTTGTTTTATGCATTTTCTGTGTTTATATTTCTACAATATTTTATGTGTGTTCCATTGCTCTGTAATATATAATTTTCTAACAACTGGTATCGGAGCCGAAGGTCTATTTGGCTGATAAACTTGCAGGAGAGAAGGGTTCCTGGTTCGAGTGGGAGTAATGGCAGAAGATGGTAGGTTTAGGGTCGAAAAATTCAACGGGCCAAAACTACCAGCTGTGGAAGATGCATATGGAATATTATCTATATCAGAGAGATCTGTACCTACCATTGAGTGGAAAGACAAAGAAGTCGACGAGTATGACAGACACAGAATGGGATATTCTTGACAGAAAGGCACTTGGAACAATACGACTGTGCCTAGTGGCAGCGGTAGCATTTAATATTTCAAAGGAAACGACTACAGAGGGTTTAATGTTAGAATTGGCCAAACTATATGAAAAACCCTCAGCCTCAAATAAGGTATTTCTTATGAAGCGTTTATTTAATATGAAGATGTCAGAAGGTGGATCTGTTACTGATCATTTAAATGATTTTAATACAGGTATAAGTCAGTTAAGTTCCGTAAGGGTAACTTTTGCTGATGAAGTTAGGGCTCTATTATTTTTGTGCTCATTGCCAGAAAGCTGGAATGTTTTAGTTATGGCCATTAGTAACTCTGTCTTTGGATCTAGTACTTTAAATTTTGATGATGTTGTCGGTGCAATCCTTAGCGAGGAAATGTGATGAAAAAGCTTCGGTGAGACAACAGGTAATGCTTTGACTGCAGAGACTAGGGGAAGAAAAATGGAAAGAGGAAAGAGCCCTGGATCTTGCAGTAAGTCAAGAAAAGGCAGATCCAAGTCTAGATCAGAGATAGTGTGCTGGAAATGTGGGAAGAAAGGACACCTGAAGAAAGACTGCAAGTCTCGGAAGGGAAAATAAGGAGACACGCAGCAAGAAACTAATCATGAAGCGAATGTAACACGTAATGTGTTTCAAGATGCTTTGATTCTTTCTTTAGAAAATATTATTGATGCCTGGGTGGTAGATTCAGGGGCCTCATTCCATGCCACACCTGATAAGAAACATTTTCATGATTATGTTCAAGGAGATTTTGGATAGGTTCGATTTGGGTGATGATAAACTCTATAAAATCATTGGAATGGGTACAATTTTCATAAAAAAACAAAATGGGAATCAGTGGCTATTGAAGGAGGTAAGGGATGCTCCAGGTTTGAAGAAAAATCTGATTTCAACAGGGCAGTTGGGAGGTGAAGGTTGAGTAACTACTTTCACAAATAAACCCTGGAAGGTCACTAAAGGATCCCTAGTAATAACGAAAGGAGCAAAGGTTGGTACATTGTATTTACGCAATGGTATTTCTAACTTTGTTATTGCTTTAACCTCTACAAGAGAAGATACGACATTGTGGCATCATAGGCTCGGGCACATGAGTGAGAAGGGGATGCAGATTCTTCACTCAAGAAATTTGCTTCCAGGTTTGAAGCATGTTGATTTAAAATTCTATGAGAATCGTGTTTATGGAAAACAAAAGAGAGTCAGATTCCTTAGAGTTGGGAAATAAAAGAAGAGCGAAAAATTAGGGCTTGTGCATACAAATGTATGGGGACCTACTCAAGTATCATCTCTTGGTGGATCTTTTTATTATGTTACTTTTATTGATGATGCAACCAGAAAAACCTGAATTTATTATGTTCAAAATAAATTTGATGTATTTGATACTTTCAAGAAATGGAAAGCTTTAGTTGAAAATGAGACAAGAAAAAGATTGAAGTGTCTTAGATCAGACAATGAAGGTGAATGTTGCAGTAAATAATTTGATGGGTACTATTCTGAGAATGGAATTTGTAGAGAGAAGAAAGTGCCAGGAACACCACAAGAAAATGGCGTGTCAGAAAGGATGAATAGGACAATCATGGAGCGTACAAGGTGCATGAAATTGCATGTAGGATTGCCTTTACAATTTTGGGCAGATGTTGTAGATACTACTGCTTATCTAATAAACAGAGGGCCATCAAGTTCCTTAGATGGTGTTATTCCAGAGGAGGCATGGATAGGTAAAAAGGTAAACTAATCTTTTTTAAAGACTTTTGGTTGTTTTGCCTTTTTCCACATTAATAAAGAAAATAGAACAAAACTTGAGGCAAAATCAAAGAAATGTACCTTTATTGGATATGGTGTTAATGATTTTGGTTATCGCTTTTATGATTATGAAAAAAATAAAATCATTAGGAGCAGAGACGTAATATTCAATGAAAATATTTTGTATAAGGACCAACTGCAGGAAAAGAAACAGGAAAAAGAAAACATAGAATACACAGTGCTTGACGATATCAAAGGAAAAGTAATGGTGCCTGAAAATCATAATGATCAATAGCTAGAACAACAACCACAACATCAACAAGCACCTCAAACACCTGAAAGTGGTGTTAAAAGATCTAGCAGGATAAGTAGACCCCCTGAATGATACTCTCCTTCATTATATTATGTATTGTTGACTGATTCTGGTGAACTATAATTTTATGAAGAAGCAGTGTAGGTAGAAACCAGGAAGAAGTGGGAGAAAGCCATGAAAGAAGAGATGGAATCCTTAGCACATAACCAGACTTGGGACTTAGTCAGGTTTCCTACAGGTAAAACAACATTGCATAATAAATGGGTTTACAAGTTGAAGGAAGAAGATGGAGGTAGAAAAAGGTATAAA